>CM053502.1:146790576-146895654 GCA_028627145.1 Eidolon dupreanum
ATCTTCATATTTTATTGTTTTATTATTCTTTGACTTGAAATTTTCCTGCATCTCTTTACTTGACAAGTGGTTGTAATAGAGTTCAGACTTTGGTAAAGCATAAGGCCACTCTCTTTACTTTGTTGATAACTAGATTGTGTGGTGTCTGCTTTTAACAAATAAGAATTGTTTTCAGTAATGCTAATAAATCTTCCAGGTAAGATTTTAGAAGGTATTTGGGGAGATATTTCAATTTTATTTATTGTGTTTTACTTATGATGAATTTAGCACTTACACACAAGAGTCTTTTTTGTAAGAAGCACTTTACAAATATCTTTGAGTTCTTTCACTGACCCTGTAAGAAATAGAAATAGAGTATTTATAACCTCCATTTCACAGGTGAAGCTGCTGAAACCACACAATTTTATTCTTATATGTTAGCTCTTTGGGAAAAATGTCTCTTCAAGTTTGGAAGATTCACCATTGCTATGCTCCCAAAGGCAAAAAAACAAAGTCTAATAATACTCTGAATCGGGTGGCCTAAAGTCAAACCTCCTTATTGAGTGTATTTATGGCACTTAAAGGAACTTAATCACACATTTCTATTTGGATCCTTTTTGTGTTGATTATGGACTGACATTCCCTGCATTTTAGATTCAAATAGCTGAGGCTTTTTCTATGAGATGGTTCATGTGTTTGATTTGAAAGAAAGTAGAGTTATAACTTTGCCATTCTGCAAAACCATTCTAATATTGAAGCTGGCATTTACATTTACACACAGTTCTCGAAGGATTTCAGTGCCTGTGTGTTTCTGTAAGCCTTGTGACTATTTTATCATTTAATCTTTTTTTTATTGTAAAGCATTTAGAATATTTGCAGATCCAAATACTCTTAAATTAAAGGAGTGATATTAATATTAACATTATAACTTTAGACTTAGAGAGCATTCTTACCTCTAACAAATAGTCATAAACCACCCAATTTTCCAAAGATGTCACAAAGTTTATTTCTATCTGGTTTTTATTAATAACTTGTGTTTTGGCAGGGTGGACTTTGTTTCCCATGCACTTTTCCCAGTCCATCTCTGTAGTGACCAACTCAGACTCAGTTATGACCTCTTTGATCATAGAAGGGAAGGCCTCAGGTTTGAAGGAAGATGGGCCTTCTGGGCCAACATAGAACACACAAGTAATCCCTGTGATGGTGGAGAAAAATAAAATAGATCTATGAAATGTATGAGATTAACCATGATAATGGTCAATTACCTGGTTCCCACTTGTTTCAATCTGCTCTCTAATCTTTTATAAGCTAGCTATAAACTCAACAGTACGATTGAGTGTGAGCTCCTGCATTCTAGAAAGTAATTTTCCTATCCACTTATCTGTGTGTTTCTATAGGTCTGCTGCCAGCCCTTACTTTATTTTACTGAAATTATTCTTTAATATGAACAAATTAGTTTTAACATTAAATCATATTTTAAAATTATTCACCAATACAAAGTAACATACCACAGAAAAAATATACATAGTGTTTATTGTCTAATATTGTTCATTCTACCATGGGCAGCTTTTTAAACAAAAATATTGGAAAGACATTCTAATAAGCAAAACCTTTAAATTACAAGTTGAGAGATCATATAATAAAGCAGAATTGAAGGTGTGTTTCTTAAATCATGGTGGGTACCAAGTTAGGAAAAGAAATGTAGTGATAAGGAGAACATTTAAAACTGCTTTCTACATTAGCCTAGCTGAAATGAGAGTATTTAAAGATAGGAATCTTCTGACTGGCAGAGAAGATGGAAGAAAATAACAAAAGGTAAAAGAAATGGGGGAATGCAAGCATGACACAAGTTAACTCATAAATAAAGATGAATTTATGTGACTGTGGCAGGAAGCTATTCAGTATCAAGTACGTCCAAACAAACTAATGATTCACTTTACCTAGTCTTTATAATATAAGGACTACCTGTCAGATAATTTCTAGTCTGAGACTTAATTCTAAATATGTCATGAAGGAGTTATCTCATAATACATAAAATCAGAAAATTTGTTTTCTAATAGTATATTAGGTCACATTATTTCCAAAGACACATACAAATAAGTAGGCATATATCTGGAAAGAATATTTAAAAATACGCAAAGACATTTGTTCATTCTTAATTAGATCCTACTTTCTCTGTCTTCCCTCTTTTATCCTCCATAATTAGTTAAAATATTTTGTAGGGAAACATGATTTAGATAGCAGCTCCCAAACTTCTCTAAATCTGTCAACATTCAAATATTTTCTTTCCTTTCCTGCCTAATTTCTCAATTTATTATTAGACATGTAACCTTGGGGCCTTCCAATTTCCCCACCTCCAAGCAGACTAGAAACCCTGCTCCTCCTCTGAGTATGACTTCAGTGGGCAAATAGCTCAAGGGTATTTCATTCATAGGTTTCTCAGTGAACTATAAAATGACCTGGTTGGGAAAGATTGGTTGAATAAACTAGAAAAGGCCAAGGGACTGAAGTGGTTATTGGTGGGAATTGAGGTTGAAAGGAAATATATAGAGAAGAGCTATAATAGACCATAAGCAATGAAAAATCATGACAAGCCTAAGTGCTAAGGAAGACAGAACTACAAATAAGCAGAATCTTTGAGGGAAAGAAAAACTTATATAAATTCAGTGGAAAGAATAAGCCAATTGGAAATGAGAAATGAGCAGGTCCTTAGAGAAAAAAATGAGGCATAATACAAAATAAACTATTTATGCTTCAAAGAAGAGACAGTGATCCTTAATCCAAATCTATGTTTGTCCTTACATAGATAGCTCTCTAAGTCTAAATATATTCAAGTCTGTATTTCCCATTTTTCCTGATTAAATCTATGTATTTTTCTCTGAAATGTGCTACATAAAATATTCTCCAGCTATCACTGCTTATAATAGCATGAATGACATGATTTTCAAGGAAAAATAATTCTATTTTGAAGAGACTGGAACCACTTTCTTCCAGTATGTTCTGTTTCTCACAGTACTTCTCTCAGTCTACTTATCGTACAAACTAAGAAGCCATATTGACCCCCAACCTTATAACTAATTTATAACAGTTTATGTTATTGGGTAGAAATTAAGAGATTACAGTCCTTCCATACTGATTCTTTAGAGAAGAAAAACACAAGAAATGGACTGGATGGTAGCTTTAAACAGGAAAGGAAAGGTAAGTCTGAGTTGCTGGGAGGCCTTGGGAGCCAGTCTGGGCCTGAGAAATAATGATTTGGTCTTAACAGTTGGAAGATTTATAACTCCCACAGTGTTAACACGTGTGTTCACATACCAGAATTTTTATTATGCATTGCCTATTATGCTGTAATATTGGTCCTGTAAATAATCCTTCTTGAGATAATCTTCGAGGACGAAGGTGCCTTCTTAAGAGAAAACAGAAAAGTTTCCCTGTATATCTAAATTTTAATTTTGAGATTCTACACAAACCACCATATGTCCCGTTATAACATTTTCTGCAATAGCATTGAAGCACAATTGGCTGGATCCATTGCCTCCTAGACAAAGAGATGGATTTTGTTCTCTCCCACCTGTGTATCCAGGTGTCCTAACTCTGTTCTGTTCCCTACAGTGAATTCTGATGATGCTGCCAACTCAAGTTGAGTGAAATCTTGCCTATGACCCATCTTCCCATTCCAAGCCTTTGGAAATGAGTTAGGAATGTGCTTATTTCCTTTTCTTTGTCCCTCTTTCTTCAGAATTCACACTTATATGTAAGAAAACAGTGAAAACGGGCCCAAACAAGCCATCTTTACTGTCTTCAAATTTTAAGATATGATCTACTTTGATTCTGTATAGATTTTATTCTCCATGTCCCTAGGACCTTTGCAACTTATGACTTTGCTATTTTTATGTGATGTCTAACCTAAATGCCCAGGAAAAGTATAAGTTTCTCCAAAAAATCTGAAATAACCTAAATGAGATCTTCTAAAACCTACTCATTTATATGCTAAATTATATTCTTACTTTACTATATGAACATCCTCAAATCTTTCAAGTTGAATCACTGCTTATTTTTGAATTATTTTTCTCAATTATTTGTTAACATAAGCTTTGCTTTGAATAGTTAGTTCTTAATATTATTCACGTTTTCCTCTGGGCCTTAAGCTTTGTAGCAGATCATTGTCTTCTTCAAAGTTATCCTAGAATTTAGATCATGTCTGTATGCACCCCCAAACTTCATCAAGCCAACCTAACTCTCCTACTTTCTCTAACTCTTCTTCTTATCTGTTTTTCCCTCTTTGCACACTGACTTTTCAGCATCAGATTTTTCTAACCATTTCTATCTCTAAAGCATCATTGAACCTGAACATGACATTCCAGTGATATAGTTACCCAAATATTATTTATTCTTCCCTTTATACAAATCTTTCCTAAAATTCTTTACCATTCACAGTCCTTTTTTTAGTGAAATAAGAATTCATTTCAACATGAACTTTATTAATCGTCTATTTGGATTTGGCACAATGTTACCTGTGCCCTTAAAATCATCAATATTTCTTTAATAAGCAGGAGGTCTGGTAGGTAAAAAAAAAAAAAGAATAATTCCAAATAAAACAACTAGACAGCTCAATTAGAAGTACATTATTAAGTACTAAATTCTACTGTGTATTTCATATATTCCTTAGAAAAGTATGTACTATACCTCCTTTATCTCTTCCTAATAAATTGCATATCATGACTGTAGCCTTACAGCCACTACACAATATGGATGCAATGCATGTTTCTGTAGGTACTGATAAACTGTTCATCATTTCACATACTTTGTGTTCAATTTTGTTAAAAATTTTTCTTCATCCTCCGTCAGTATTGTCTGCCTGAGGTAATAAGCTTATATAAGCTCTAGCTTTGTAAGTTTTACTAACTGCACATTTAGCTCAGTGGCTGCTACAAGTTAGAAATCATATTCTATAACTAACAAGAAAGTTATAAACATTTTATACTTTATTGAGTAAATGAAGAATGTTGGATTGCCAAATTTTCATCGCAAGTACAGTCTATATTTTTAAGCTTTAAGTATCATTAACTTCAAGAACAGTAGTTCTCCAGTAGTGCCAATCTTTCCATTATGCTACTTAATAAGGTAGAGTTGTAATGCTGGCTACCATTCAGATGGTGACAGGTGGCAGATAAAGCACACAATGGAATTTTCCATCTGTTCTCTACTTTCTATCCAAGGCTTAAAGGGCAGAGTGCATTTTGTTATACTCTTCAAAGACTTATTTTCCATCTAAAAGCCACTTTAAAAAAATTGTACTTTAGCTTACAGGAGGCTTACAAATCTTGAAGGTCAAAACCACGTGCTGATCTCGCCTTACCTTTTTGAGAAAGCACACTGGTTTATTTCTTATGAACAGCAGATTTCTGGCTTGGGCTTTTACACTTCTATGGAAATTACTCCACCTTCTAACAGCTTTACAACAAGCAGAATATATGTATCTATAAAGAGCAATATATATATACACACACACACACACACACACACACACACACACACACATATACATATATATATATATATATTCAGTATATTTCATACTCATTGAATTGTCATATGCATTAAAGACAGCCCCACTTTGGTATTGTTAATAGTTTTGCATGATTTAGATTTTGATGGTACTGATTATGGGAGCAAGATTATAATACTGATGAAGAATGTAACGATAGCTAAAGGGCTGCCAGATTTAAATTTTGCATGCAAGGGAAAATAAATATTTTGGATGGAAGTGTTGAGTTTTGAATTAAAATTTTAGTTTTTTTAATTTAATTTTTAATGAATCATTTTCAGATAGCCTATTCTGTACCATTATAATGCAGGAACATTTACGAACCATAAAAGAGGCAAAAATATGTGGTTTTGTAGGGAAATGGCCCTCCTTTTCCTAAGTACTTGAGAAGTATTTCAGGATGGCAAATAGTAAAGACTATATTTTAACATGTTTAATGGTAAGTGACTTCATCTGAGTGAATGTGTTAAATCTGGTAATTCTATTTTACTTCAAGAATTATGAAATATTTGATATATGCAAGGCATCATGTTATGTGCCATATAGTGTTCAAAGTTAAATATGTCTGTCTTTGAGGAGCTCACAGAGTTTCTAGAACGAAGGAGTGAATAAAAATTATAATTTATAAGGTGGGAAATATAAATTAAACTATGTCTCAGTGGTTCCCAAACCTGGATGCCTTGATAATTATTTGGGGAGCTTATTAAGCATTTAGACAACTCGGTTCAGTCAAACTCAACTCTAATCCTAAAAGTTGGGGTTGGATGTAGTTAGTTAAAAGGTGACAAAGATGATGCTAAACAAAGGTTTATATAAAAGATTTTGAGAGATTCTGAATGCTAGGATGAGAAAAGAAAAACTAGTGCTTGGATTTGGTAAGCAATGTGAAGACACTAAAGGTTTTTGAAAAGGTAAATGATATATTAACAGAAGAATGCTTTTAGAAGATCCTTGTAGTGTGAAGATAAGTTGTGTCACTGAAAATACAGTAGAGAAGAGGGACATGTGAAATAAATATTGATTGGACAAGTTGAATTCTTAGGGCTTCGCAAGCAGTTGAATATGTGGGACCAAGAAAAATTAGGGTATTCTTGACAACAGTTCCTACTGGAAAAATAGAGGTGTTGGAATGGGAAATGGAAGAACAAGAATAGATATTTAATTGGCAACAGGATTTTACCTAGAACATAAAATTGATTTTGCATGTGTTGAATTTAAGGTTCTAAAGTCCATCTGGACAGACACGTCTATCAGATACTTGTGATCACAGCTCTGACACTCAAAAGAGAGAAAGATTTAGATGATCCACATAAGTAGTATAGTTTAAAACATAGAATAGATTATCTTTGAGAGAGACTACAGAAACAGAAAAAATTTGAATTACAAACTTTGACACTATTAATATTATGAAGCAGGAGAGAGTAATCTTTGAAGAAAGAGGTATTAATCTAGTTGAACCATAAAGGAAATCATGTGGTGGAGATAACTCATGGAATTTAGGAAACTGAATGTAATTGGCAATGTGAAACACTGCAGAACAATTGAAGAGAGTGAGACTTAGAAAGTTCAGACTTGCAGTGCTGGAAGTCAGTAATAAGTAGAAGGACATTTATCATTTGATAGCTTATAACAAACATAGTTGAGGAGGTAAGAATACAGGAAAATTAAAAAATATATAATCTCATAGTTTTTAATGTCATTGGGTGTCTTCATGAAAGCTATTTTAATTAAGTAGAAAAAAAGAAATGAGACTAAACTAGGTCAAAGGTGAGTGAGTGTTGGGCAAATAGTGTGTGTGGAAGCCAATAAATATAGACAATTTTTTGAAATTTTGATTTTAGAACAATAAAGGGTAAAGTAAAATGGAAAGTTTCAAAATATAAAAAATATATATAAATTAAAATAAAGTTTAGAATATAGAGAAAAATCTCCCCTACTACCACAATGCCATCTTTCATGACTATTAAATGTTACATTTCCTTGTATAATACACATTTTCAGTTTTATTATGGTCATATTTTTTTAAAGATGACATTATCTAGATTTCACAAAGGAAGGTGTCTTACAATGGGAAATTAATAGTAGTTTCACCCATAGAAAGCTTTTTTCAAGTATAAGAAACATGAGAAGGAAAAACTGAGAGGGAAAAATAGAAGATAAAAGTGAGGAAAGGGACGAAGTCCCCAGAAGAGATGTAATAAAAGAGGTACCAGGACAGAAGTGGGAAAAGTAGGCTTGCAAATGACTGGAACATGTTCTGAAAAGGAAGTAAAGAGGAGAAGATGGAGAGGAAGATGCTGGAATTGAGAAATGAGGAATTTGGTGGCCAGGATATTAGGAATGTTGTTCACATGGATCTTGAAATCACCAAGACTGTTGGCACCATGGCCTTCCATAAATGTTGCTATTGTTTTATAATAGTTATACGTGAAGAACTATATGAATTCTCCAGACTCTCAGCATTCATTGATTTGGCTGTTCCTACAATTACTCTGTTATAGAAGAACAGAATTCTAGATTATTAGATAAGATTGGAGCTTTCAGCAATTTTAGCGTGGCTGTTTTTTTTTTTTTATCTGTAGTAGACTTTGTCCACTGTGTAACCAAATTCTATACAGGGAATTTTAAAATCACATGCCAGATTTTAGTCCCAAAGTAGTATTTATTTCTCAAAATATTATTAAGCATCTTTTATGAAAATCAATGGATCTTGCTATTTACAATGGTGACAATATGAAAATAGTTTTAGTATGCCACACACATATCCATCACCTTCAAAAGTTTCCTCTCATTCTCTTTATTTATTATTTGTGTTAAGATTTTTTAACAGATATACCCTCTTAGCAAATTTCTAAATATTTAATACCGTATTGTTAACCATAGGCTTTAGGTAGTACGGTAGATCTCTGGGACTTACTCATCTTTTATAACTGAAACCTTTTAGCCCTTGACTAATACCTTCCCATTTTCTCTTTGCCCCTAGCTCATAGTAATCACTATTATTCTCTCTGGTTCTGTGAGTTTATAATATTGGCCCTTCTGTGTCCGGCTTATTTCATTTAACATAATGTCCTCCAGTCTCATTCATGTTGCACAAATGGGGAGATTTCCTTCTTTTTTAAGGCTGAATAATAATTTTCCCTTGATGATGGATAAAGAAAATGATACACCACATTTTCTTTATTCATTATTTATTGATAGATCTTTAGGTTGCTTCCATGTTTTGGCTCTTGTAAATAATACTGCAGCGAACATGGTAGTGCATATCTCTCTTTGATTTCAATTCCTTTAAGTATATAGCCATAAATATTGCATACAGATCAGTGGAATAGAATACAGAACCCAGAAATAAATCCATGCATTAATGGTCAACTAATCTTTTCCAAGGGTGCCAAAAACACACAATGGAGAAGAAAAATCTCTCCAATAAATGGTACTGGGAAAACTGTATATCCACATGCAGAAAAATGAAATTGGACCTTTATCTTACACCATACACAAAAATCACTTTATCTTACACCATACACTCAAAATTGATTAAAGACTTAATTGTAAGACCTGAAACTGTAAAAATTCAAGAAGAAAACATAGGGAGAAAGGTCCTTGACATTAGTCTTGGCAGCGATTGCTTGGATATGAAACCTAAAGCACAGACAAGTGGGACTTCATCAAATTTAAAAGCTTCTGCACAGCAAAGGAAACCATCAACAACGTGAAAAGAACCTCTGGAATGGGAGAAAATAATTGCTAACCATATATCTGATAAAGGATAAATATTCAAAATGCATAAAAAAAATCCTACAACTCAGTAGCAAAAAACAAAAACAAAAACAACAAACACTAATTTAAAATGTGCGAAAGAACTGAATAGACATTTCTCTAAAGAAGATATACAAATGACCATCGATTATATGAAAATGTCTCAACGTCACTAATTATCAGGGAAATGCAAATCAAAACAATAATGAGATATCACTTTATACCTGTTACAATGGCTATTATCAAAAAAAAAAAAAAAAAAAAAAACACACACAAAAAAAGTGTTGGCCAGGATGTTGAGAAAAGGGAACCCTTGTGATATTTATTGGTAACAGCCGCCATGGAAAACAGTATGGTGGTTTCTCAAAAAATTAAAATTATGACTGCTCAGAATTTATTAATCTTCAACTCAACCAGTCTGTATCCATCTCTGCCACATGTTGGCCACATCCTCTAAGTATATTTTAATTAATGTTCTACCACCTTATTACATTAGTTGCATGGAGATAAGCTAGCAAATTTTTAGTTCAGGCACATGTCTCAAGCTATTTCTCCAATGTTTGCTGTTGATTAATTCTAGTAATATTTTCTTATGGTCTTTTTTCATCTAAGTGTTTTACTGTTAGTTTTTAAACCTGATAGTATTTTGAGAGACATTTAATCCAGGTGGTTTATTAATTAGTTCTTATACATCCCCATTTTATTACTTCAGTGTATTGTAGAAGTTCTTTGGTCCAAAAATACTAAGCAGTTTAGTGAGTATTTAAAGAATCTTACTCTGGGAGAAATACAATTTGGCAATTTATGCCAATTCCATATTTTAACATTTTGACTTAATTTAGCACAGAATTCAGAATCCACAGGAATGGTATATATATGTATTTTTAGTTTCATTAGCTTCAGATCTTGCAGTTTAGCTACTATAAGTTACCAGGGTATTTTATTTGCTAGGAATAAAGAAATTCTTATTATTCTCCAGCTTGAATTTGTATTTGTCTCCAGTTGCTAGATTAACCAGAGTAAAACATATTTGATGTTTCAGTGACCAATATTATGAGAAATCTAAAGTTTTGCCAAAGTGTAATACAATATTGTGCGAGAAACTGGAAGAACATGTCTACAGTTTAATGGTTGGGACTCTCAACTCAGACAGCTCTGAATCTGATTCCAGTCTTCGCTATTCACTGGCTTTGTGATCATTAGCATACTTTGTATCCTTTCTGCATTTCAGTTACAAGATCTGAGAAAGGGGTATATTATGAGTCCCTGCTCTCATAAATATGTTGTAAAGTGAATGTGAGATAATACATTTACTTAAACCAGAGTCCTAGAACATAGTGCTTAAGGAATGCTAAATACTAATGGAATTTATATAAGCTGCATAAAGAATACCAGGTTAATGTTCACAAAAGGATAATTGGATGACATTTCCCCCACTGTACCCTGCATTGAACATTCTTTCTCAAACCGGCTTTTGTGGTTTGGTTTGATTTAATTTGGTATCTCAAAACTACCATTTCCTCTACTTTAGCCATAGTTTTAGTTTTCATTGCAGTTCATTGAAACAAATAATATAGTGTCATGATAGTTTGGGGTTTCTTATTTATGATAACTGTTCTTACTGCCATTTTTTCCTCAACAGTGCCAGTAGGTTAATTGTTTTAGTGCATATATTTGATAAGCCACATTCTTGTTCAGAAGCCATTGTTGCCTCACCATTGTTTGTTGAATATTGCATATATGTTCACCATGGCCTTCAGTATCATTCAAACTGCCTCATGTCAGCATCACCTACATGACTCCCTTCCCCCCACCTGTCTTCTTAAGGGCCAGTGACACTGGATCTCCAGGTATTCCCAAAACAGTTTGATTTTTTTACACCTCTGAGACTATACCCAGCCTACCTACATAACCCATAATTCACTCATCTTCATATCGTGTTTTACAACCTAATTGACTTAATAGCTTTCTGACCTAGTATTTTGGGAGTAGTTTAAACAAGTCAGTATGACTTTGACACTTCTCCCATAAAGGGATGTAGTGGATTGGTTCTGGTTTTAAGAGGCAGGACCTTGCATCCTGATACCACTACCCGTTAGCAAATGTACCTTTGGGAATATTTCCCAACAATTTCAGCACTAGTTCTCTCAATTATTAGAGATTCACCAACTGTATTCTCTCACCTCACAAGGTTGTTCTGAGGATCAGGTGCTGTATTAATTTTTTATTACTGCTATAACAAATTACCACAAACTTAATGGCTTAACACAACACAAATTTGTCTTATAGTTCTGTAGTTCAGAAGTTCAACCAGGGTTTCACCAGGCTAAAATCAGGGTGTCAGCAGGGCTACATTCTTTTCATGACTATTAAGAGAAAAATCCATTTCTTTGCCTTTTTCAACTTCTAAGGTCCTCTCTGAGGTTCTTTAGCCCCTACATTTCAGAACCAGAACAAATGGGTCATTGTGTCCTTCTCATGTTGCCACACTTTCTGACCACAGATGTGATAGTTTTCCCACTTTTAAGGACCATGTGATTAGATTGGGCCCAGCCAGAATCCAGAATAATCACTGCATCTTGACGTTAATTTATATCTTTAATATTATTATACTTGCAAAGTTCCTTTTGCAATGTAAGGCAGTGCATTCACAGGTGCCAAGGATTACAGCATGGCATCTTTGGGAGTCATTATTATAGCTACTGTAGATGCAAAGTGATGTATCAATGCCAGCAAATATTAATGGCATAGTGAAGGGCCGGAATGTGCTTGAGAGTAACATTTGTTTATCCCTTCAAATATTTGATGCTTCTTGACTTCCCTCATTTTCTCTTTTTCTTATGAAGAATATGAAATTTCAGAATTGTTTGTGTTTGCAAGTTTATGCTTAAACATTAAAAAAGTTTTTCTCTGAAAACAAAAGATATTAACTGATAAGAAATGATAATGGATAAATAAAAAGCTGTTTAACTTTTTTTCTACATCTTCTATTCAACCTCGTAAACTATAGAGTTTAGTTTGGTTCCATTAACATGAAATAATTTAAGTGAGCAAATGCTCAGATCTATATGATGCTCATAAGTCATTGTGTGAAAACCCTTGGGGTTGTACTCATGTCAAAGGAAGATTCCTCTGAAGGCATGCAGGAGGTGAGTAAAAGATGACTGCTCTTTGTGTAGGAGAAGCAAAGAGTGGGCTGTTTCTACTATGTTTATAATCTAAAATGTACGCCTGTATGGTGCACCTGCTATTCTCCTTGCCTTTGTGTATTCAATTATATATTAATCAGTAGACTGAATTCTATCAGTTTTCCCTTGCTATAATGCAGGCTTCCTCTAGTAAGTAAGGATTTACTATACTATTAATTTGATTTCCTACCATAATGTAGGAAAACTTCTAAGATAAATTAAAGAAGTGTAAGATGTTATAATTGAAGTAATCAATGCACAGAACACTTTAATAAAAGTTTACTCTTCTTATAATACCACTCTTTCTAAAATTGTAGCCTTTGCTTCATTAGAGTGATAACTTCCTGTGAACATATGTAAGAGAGGAAAAGAATAAACTTGCTCCAGGATACATTTTAGTTCACTGACCGTTATGTTAACAAAGTCCTAAGAGGATTTATTTTCTTATAATTTTGATGCTGAAATGATAGATTAGAGCTTGGGTAACATTTTCCTATTAATCTTCTGTTGGCTTTAGTTTCTCATCTTTAAAATGGAATAATCAGAAAGTAAATGGTTTTGAATTGCCATTTAGATGTAATGTCTTTGTACTTGGACAATGCTCGCTTAGAGCAATTCTTGTACATGAATGTCCTCTACTGTTAAGTTGTTAATCAGTACACCTGTCTTTTTATTAAGGAGTCTTTTTTTTCCCTTTTATCTTGTTAGTAGTTTGCTCATATAGTTATAGTTCAAATATAAGCCAAGTAATTATACTTATTATTTATTAAGAACCAAGGAGTTTTAAAAAACTTCTGACATGTCTTTATGCTTCAAAAACCATCACAAATTCTCTAGTCTCTGCTGTACATTTATAATTAACCAAAAGAAAGCTATTTTATTTAGCTATAATTTTATACGTGTAAATGTCATTTTCCTATAGTAGATTAAGGGGTAAAATTATATTTTTGATATCCTAGTGTGATGCCGTGGAACATCTAATAAGCACATTCTAAATCCTGATTGACAATGCAATGCTTGACCATACAAGGCACATATCTAGTCATATAAAGCTAAATCTAGAGATAGATTAATGAACTGAGACTGTTTACAGATATCAGTGTGATAACACTGGATGAGGAAAGGGAAAAATTATAGAAAACTTCCTCCTGTGCTCCACATTGTATAACTTCAGAGCATAAGTATCTCTGTTGAGCATCATATTCTATATGCAGACGTTAGAAAATCAAGAGAATAACAGGCAAATAGATTAAATGCTTTGAAGACAATATGAGGTACAAATTCAGTTTCTAAATTTCAATAAATAGTGAAAGGAGAAATGTTTGGTCTAGTTCTTAAGGCAGGGTATTGTGAAATATATAAATAAAGACAGAGCCTTTTGATACACACTTAGCTACAGTTTTTGTATATCTACTGTGTGGTTCTAAGACATCTATAAAATAATTAGTCTAATCTGAGAAAAGTGTTTTTCACCCATGGAATGAGAGTACCAGTTTATAAGATTTCCCTGACATCAAAATACCTGTTCTTTCCTCTTTCAAAGTAAATTAGATGCTGCAAGACAGAGGTCATTACAATCAAACGATGTTCTTGATACTCAGGGCAGAAGAGACTGCTGGTGAGTCAAGACTCATTTTAGGGAGAGGTATGGGGGTTTAGTCATATGAATCCCATTATGCTGGATCATTAGTGCAAATATTTTGTGCTTGTCCATTCATGTTCCAGGTTTTCTCACTAAGAAGATAGGATGAGGCTTCATCTTTCTACTAGTATGATGGATTAGATATCCTGAGTAACTCTTCTTATTGAAATAATAAGAGGATAATTAAAAATATTTTTAATAATCTGTTCAAATGCACTGCTGGGAACACACACACACACACACACACACACACACACACACACACACACACACACACCAAGAAAGGATCCAAAAGTACTGAAATAAAATGGGACTTAAAACTATGGGAGTTGAGTGAACACCAAGATTGTTTTCATCCTGAAGACTTATGTTGAAATCTCATGACCTAGAGTTTCTGCTTTAGAGGCTACTTGAGATAGAGTGGACAGGAGCTAAAAACATAAAGCTGGCCAAATGTAGGGGATCTAATACGATATCTCAACAAAAAGCTGTGAACCCAAAAGACTGCCTCCTTGTATAAGGGTAAATGAGGAACAAGGCCTCTCATATAGAAGAAAAGAGCAAAGACACTTTACTGTCTCAGACTTGATGTAGAATAATGGAAATGGGTACACTTTGAGAATCATAACCACAAATTCTGTGTGGGTGAGAATTTATAATCACACAAAGCTTTATGTCAGTTTTAATCCAAATAACATTACCTCTGTGAGGGGGGTGGTAAATCTCAGGAGCGAATTTAATTTAAATTATTCTTAGTTTATTATTCTTCCAGCCAACAAGAATAAATCGTACAATTTCTTTTGTATGGGTTCATCTTTACCTAGCAAGTTACTTAGTTTCTCTGTGCTTCGATATCTTTATATCTAAATTAAGGATAATAATTCCCAATCCATGAGCTCATTATTATGATTACATGAATTCGTATTTTGTAAAGCACTGAGGACAACACCCGACAGAGAGCAATATCTATATAAGGGTTAGTTAAACAAATGTATGAAAGTAAATCCCTTTGTCTTCCTTCTTGCAATAATATGTTTACTTCTCAGAATTATGTAAGATAACAAAGATGGCAAATACCAACAGATATTTTTATTGGTTTTGCATTGAACTTAAAGTCAATTCAGGAAGAATTGTGTTTTGCAATTCATGAACGTGACCTATCCCTGTAATTATATAGATTGGTCATTTCTCTTAGTCATGTTAATGAATTTCATTGTAGAGGTCTAACACATTTTTCATTAAATGTATTTCTAATTATTTGGTAAAAAAAACAAAAAAACATTGCTATTGAGAATATATCTTTTATCAAAATGTCATTTAAAAATGTTTCTTGTTGCTGAATATAAATACCATTCGCTTTTATATACAACAAATTTGCTTCCCTCATATTCTAATTCTAGTAATTATCTATAGATTTTTTAAAAATTTTCTGCATAGGAAATCTTATCTTTTGCAAGTAGTGATAATGTTATTTTTCTCCAAATAAAGGACTGAAAAAAATAGAGGAAGGAGTTATATTTTTAGAGAATTCCTTGCAGAATATACAATATTAGCACATCTAGGATAATTTGTGAATTTGGAGGCTGCTTTAATTCCTCCTTAATAGTATTCTACTTTTTAAGTTTAGGGTGTGTGTGTGTGTGTGTGTGTGTGTGTGTGTGTGTGTGTGTGTGTCTAAATCATTACTATTATTTACTCTGAAAATCAGAAGTTTGCCTTCTTTGCTCCCTAATAGCATGTATTGTAAAATGTGCATGAAGAATCATAGATGCTATTTGAAAGAATGCAATAGCATACCTGCTTTCTTCTAGTATATGTTAACTCTGTGACTCTAAAATTGTTTCTTCCTATATCATCTTTTCTTTAGTATTTGTTTCTTATGTGCAGCTGTTATTTTATTAAGTGCTCTACTATTTTCAATTGAAGTAATTTTCCCAATCTAGCAAATTCTCACTCTTGCTGTTTTATATAGCCGATGTTTGAGGGCATCCTTATGAAACAAACATCTGGCAAATATTGTACTTTGTTTTGTAAAGAGACTGCTTTTAAGAAATGTTAAATTGCTTTCCTTTTATTTTTTAAGGAACTGGAGAGTGTAGTAGTGCTGTATGTATTGATTTGTACTTCTTTTCTTCTGTGGTGGGTTTATTTGTTTCACTGTAAAAGTGAAATAATGGGAATTTTCAAAAAATGAGAGGCTATGACAAATATGATGCAACCCAATATAATGATTTTGGATATGAAGACATCCTACATAAATGGCCTGGAAGTCTCATGACATTACTTCATCATTAAAAGGATACCACATTTTGATAGTTTCCTGCAAAGCACTGCATCTCCATCATTAATTTTAAACATAGATATCAGAAAAATTAAAAGTAGATGGTGAAATACTTTAACAAAAAAAATACATTACAAACAATAGTGCAACCTAACGTATGCCTTATCTCTTCATGAACATCTAATAATTACTCTAATGTAGTCACCTCTATTTATAATCAGCTTTTTATTATGCATAATAGGCTTTCTTCTTAAGTTCCCCAACTGCTTTAGTCCTCAAACTGACTGGAATTCTCCTAAAATTGAAGCCAGGTGATGAATTTGGCCCCTTGGCTCTGATAGTGAACAAGTAGAGTCCGGTTGTCTAAATAGCTATTCCCGTTAAATTGCATCATTGTGTTTCCCTCCAGGGTGATAATTGCTCAGACCACATTGTGGCTTATTTCTTTATAATGCCCATAACAGTGCTTTTTCAAGGGAAGGAATTGCATATTTTAGTGATGTGATAAAATGCAAGAAGGCATGCAGCTGTAATGTGGTTGGCCCCATCTTGTGTACAGCTATTTGTATTTATGACAGCCATTTCACACTTGTATATTTGGGAAATAGTGAAATGTTTATGTGCTCATATACCAGAATTTTTTATTTCTTTTATATTCTGCTAAGGATAAAGAACACTTGTCTAATTTCAAACATTTGCTTGCACAGTCAACCTAGGGGGAAAAGGCAAAGTTGTAGTCTACAGCCTCATTCTACATAGAAAATATGGATGTTAATTTATGCCGATATTTTGAATGAGATGCAGCTGCTGGATAACTATGTGGCCCTTCTGTCTCACAGAGGGCACTGCCTTTTCATGCAGCCAGTCATGGAGCAACAGAAGGAATGCTTCCATTTTGTAAATTTGTTATGAACAGAAAATAATAGAAAGGGAGGCTCACCTGTTAGTAATAAATGGGAGAACCCATCATGGTCAGCGGTGAGAATGTTCCATTGTTTGTGTTGCTCATAAATACCCAAACAAACCATATGGAACTCTACTTGCTAAAACCATAATTGAAACCATCACCATAGTCAGTTCTAGCATGCTTGTTTTAAAATATACTCATTTATTCTTTGGTTTAGAAATTCCAGTTTCTATTCCGTTTTGCCTTTATGTACCCAAGTCATAGACACTCTGTGGTGAAGTGTCTCCTGGTGCACTGTTTCCTTGCTCAGTCTGCTGCTCTTCAAAACCTTTCATTGTAAAGGAGCAGCATCGCCTTTCTTTGGAAGCTCCTCTACATTAACGAATGGATATGGAATAGAAAGTTCATTTTAAGTATCTCATTTAAATCACCTTTTACAAAGATCATTACCCCTTGAGTGTTGACATGCTCCTCTATTCCCAGACATTCATTTGGAAAAAAGGAAACTTTAATCCTTGGGCTCTGAAATTATCATCTGGGCAAAATATGTCGAACATAGGAATATGTTGTTGCAGCAAAAACTCAAAAGGTCTTCACCCACAGATACAGGTCCCAGATTTGTCATAGGAAAGCTACATTGGTTTCTGATGACAGGTGATTTTCTTTCACTCGTTTCTATGAAAAATAAGATACTACACAGAGCCCTTGCATGCCTATGTATAATTCATGGCCTTGTTAAAGAATGTGAGGCAGTCTGATCAATCTTAAATGTAACCACCCACCTTTGCCATTTCAGAGCCCATAGAAAGGTAACCCAGGAACTCTATGGGAACTGACAGTCATTAATCTTCCTATGTAACTTCAACACCACTACCAGAAAAAGAAAAAAAGGGAAAGCTAACATCCCCATACCACAAATATTTCCCCCAATACCTTAACGTGACTATTAAGAGTACATAGTCTTGGAATTCAGAAAATCTTGGTTTCAGAATTTCCTTCTAATGTTTAGTCTTGTGCAATTTATTTAAAATGTCTGTGCCTCAACTTCTTTATTTGCACAACAGTATAAGAGCCTATGACTTACAATTCTTGAGGAAGATATTCCAAGTCCCTATTATATTATCATATATATTATAAGCATCAATAAAAATTCGCAAATAGAATTTATGTGTGGATGTGTCAAGAGGATAAAAATCACCTTCACATTCTTTTTTCCATAGTGTCTTTTCTCCTGGAATAAACAGTGTCTCAGTTAACATCCTTTTCTTGATAAAAAGTTACGTGATCACTTCTCTCCCTTTTGGCTAAGATCAAATGTAAAAAGTTAGATAAGAAACAATACACAGCAACATACAAGAGCAACACATTCTTTTAGCAATGACAAATAAATAAAATCTTGTGCCTGAGATTGCCAGTGCCTTTCTCCTAGGCTATGTGACTGAATGGATTTCCCTATTCTAGAGGACCAGTTCTCATGTCTCTCATCAAATTGGTCATCCAAAAATCCATTCCATTGTCAAGATGGATGAAAGCAGATGACCACCAAAATTTGAGCTAACTTTTTGTTTATTTGTTTTTCATTTGTTTGTTTTTTTAATCACCTCCATTATCCTATAGTCAACTAAGCAAAGGGTAAAATACTCTCTGTGAATCTCTACCCTTAAGCCTTGGTTGCTCTTATATCTTCCTTTTGAAGGTACTCCACTGACAGAAACCCCTAACTGATGGAGCTGAGTTCCAGGTCTGTGGCTTAAGATTTGCTCTAGGGATCAGGCTGCCCCAACTTCTTATAACTCTGATAGGCTCAGAGTATGGAATTTGTCCTGCACATCACCTAGAACTAATTTATTCACCCAGTACTTTCAGAACAGTGAATTTTCTCCTGGAATATACCATATTTTAATTGGAGTCTTCATGATTAGAAACTTAGAAATTATTAGTGTAAATAAAAACTCTTTAACTTTTCTTAACCACTTATGGAAGTCTATTTGAAATACAACATGACAAAGTGTGACTTACAAAAGACCCAGAAACTTCTACCCTTATTTGCAAGATATGAGAGAAAATGACAGTTTGAAATAGTGTCTGCTTTAAAACCTAGACAAAACTCGAAAGCACTTGCTTGGTGCCAACACTCCTCTATGCACTGCCATATGTTAACTCATTTAATTCTCAAACTGTCATATGAACTAGGTGATACTCTTTTTAAAGATTAAAAGAAATGAAGAATAGAAGAATCAACTTCGTCAGAGTCACACAGTTGCTAAGCAGCAAAGGTAGCTTTGGAATTCAGGAAACATAGCTACAGATCCTGCCCTCACACAACTCTGTACATTTGTGTCTTTACATTATTTGCTTGTTTCATTATTCCATACTTCAAAAGAAAATGAAAGATCAGAACTTACATTATGGAGGAGATCTTTATTCATATATTTTTTCCCCCATTTTTTGGTGCAAGCATTAAGGTCAATGGTAAAAAAAAAAAAAAAAAAAAAAAAATCCACTGCTCAAAGTCATGAATTTGCAAAAAGTTTTATTCTCTTAGCTACTTGTTTCAGTACATCTAGTAAACCATGGAAAGCAAAACAGTAACTCAAAACTATGTTATATCTAATAGTATAAAATTGACAAGACTTGAAACTGTATGATGCAGAGATTAGGAATAGTGGAACCAGTCAGACCTTCAGGGAAGTTACTTAACCTCTCTGGGCACCAATTTTTTCTACTGTAAACTAGGAGAAATAATCGTTTCTCCTACACAGAATTGTTTCAAAGAGAAAATAAAATAGTGCGCATGTAGCAGATATGAATCTCAGGTGGGCAAGGGATGCATTCTTCACTTTTTACCAAAAAAAAAAAAAAAAAAAGACCCTAAATTTCTGTTCTAAACTTTAATTCTTCTTTACTGGTGGAAAATTTAACCTTAGTCATCTGGGGAGTTCTCCCTTCCATGCATTTTAGTCAAGGTTGCAGTAATTGTGTAGTGCTGAGGCATTGTGAGAGCAGTGGGAGTTTCTCTAATGATATTTATCATAAGATTAGGATAATTGGATAATTTACGTTTTTCTCTGTCATCCACAAAGTACTCTGCAAGCCCAGATTAAAAATCATATATGCCTGAGATGTTATGTTCTCTCTGGACACTTGTCTTCTTCCCTTTTATAATTCTTCAAGGTTATACACAAAAATAAAGTTTCATAGATCCATTCTGTGAATAAGATATCTGTAATGCTAAAGGATTTATGCCTTCTAGCAAAGTATAAGATAGGTAAGATTAATGATTAATATTCTTTATTGATTCTCCCTAGTATGATTTTGTTGAAGATAGTGAACCAACTTTAGTAATGACTATATAACTAAAGTTAGAATAACATCTATAAATCACTGTAGTAGCAAGCAAGTACCCTTCTTAATTTTTAACACTTGTCATTAAAAGAAAATATTTTATTATCACTATTGGGATTTATTTAGTCCTTCAGCCATATACATTGAGCACCTGCAATATGTCAAGCACTGCTCTAGGCACTGAGTATATTAGTAACCCAAAAAGAAAGCTCCTAGCCCTCATGAAGTTCATGTTCTAGTGGGGAAGACAGGAAATAAATAAGAAGGTAACATACACTGTATGTTAGAGAGCGGTCTAAGGAGAAATAATAAAGCAAAAGCAGGAGGTTTAGAACAGGTGGCGGTGGTGAGATTATAAATTTAGATAAGTCGATTAGAAAGATCTTAATGAGAAGATAAATTTTGAGTAAAAGACTGAAGGAAATAAGGAGGTGAGCCACACAGATATCTCGGGAAAGACTTTTCCAGGCAGAGAAGACAGAACCTGTAAAAACGTTGAGACAAGAGGATGCCTACTGTGTTCAAGAATCAACAAGGAGCCCCGTGTGCCTATAGTGGAGCGAGTTCAGGGGGAGTTACAAAAGATGAAGTCAAATAGGTATGTAATGGAGCATTCAGGGCCTTACATTTGTTCTGAGATGGAAAGCCACTGGAGAATTGTGAGCAGAGGGATGACTGGATCTGAGAATATTTTAAGAGGATCACACTGGCTTTGTCTTGAAAGTAGACTGCAAGGAACAAGGGCTTGTGGATGTTTTCTAATTTATGAGCTATTATAGAGAAAAATTTAATGTAGTAAAGACCCACTGAATTCTAATTCTATAAATTCTCCTTTCATTTTACTGCAATCTAGGAATTGCAAAGTGAAACTCTAACTTTTACATTTGTAGTTATATCCACTTGCCATTCAGTAACATGTGTGATATACATCTTGGCATGGATGGTAATACCTTGATGAACCAGAGATGGCTGCTTTCAAGAAATTAATATTTCAGAAGCCATAATAGAACATGTAAATATGTAGGCTTATAGAACATTGCTTAAGAAGGAAAACAAGGGATTGGCTCTAGTGTTGTGGTTGTTTAGGTCTCTGACAAAAACTCTCAGGATAAAATATCAGATACAAATATTTCAGATATGAAAAATAACCAAGTAAATCTGTGGCCCACTAGGGTCTCGTTTTATTTCTCTTTTGTTTTCTTTTTTTCTTTTTCCTCTCCTTTTTTATTATGAAGGGAAACTAAGCATGTTGACATCTGTTATTGACAGCATTAATTCACAAGTTTGCCAAATCTCTCAATTTGCAAACGACTAGCCATTTTCCATTTTGGATTATCAGGAGATGGATGCTCCGTCAAGGCTAGTTATAACTGCTTTACATCTTTGGATCCCTCAGATCATGACGAAACTGCCTAAGTGACAACCTAGCTGACTGTCATAGTTATCAAGATGTGGGTGGATTTTTTGCTAAATGAAAAGCATTCTACTTCATTAGTAATTGAGGTTTAAATGGCAGTTTGGGGGGATACAGCCTTGATATCCATGCTCTTTGCTCCCTATTCTGTGCTCACTTAACATCCCCTGCATAACCATTTTAGTGTAATGTATCAAAATTAACACGGAATATGCCAGTGCCACTCTGCCACCCCTTTGAGGGTGAGGCCATGTGTAATTCACGTTTGTTCATATCTGCCACAGTGCCCGACGGCCATTGGTGTTCCACAGATGTTTATTGAATTAAACTGTCGAACTGGCTGCTAATATGGTACTTAAATGATTTTCATATGTAAAACAATTAGACAATGAATAAACACTTTGGAAAGCCAGATATTTGCCAGTACCAAGCACTTATCACTCAAGGCTACATCAAACTCCATTCTCATCCTAGAGGACTTCACAGTCCAGTGAAGGAGAAAGACCTGAAAACTTCTAATTGCAACCCAGTAGGATGTGACTATAACAAGTTTAATCCAAGAGACAGGCAGCCTAGAGGAGGCTACTCTACTCTCTCTTGAAACTGTGGCAGGATTCGGTGGAGAAGTTTGAACAGAATCTTGAAGAGTGGATATTATTTGTCAAGTAAAGAGTAGGGACTTCATTCCAGGAAGTGTGCACTGGATATAGGAAACTGTAGAAGTATGAGAGAAAATGTGTTGTCAATTTGAAGATAAAAGTTTAGGATATGTTTGCAAGCTTACTGGATGAGTGGATTTAGAACTTCATCCAGAAGCTAAAGGGTATTTTCAGATGAAAGAACGAATTTGAATGTATGGATTTAGTGAAAACACATTGACAGTTATAAAGAAATAATGGGTTATGATTATATTTTAGAAAGGTAATTTTGGTGGTATATGGAGGATAAATTAGAAAAAGAAAAGACTGAAGACTGGTAGCTAGTCAAGTTAATAACAAGCTACCATGAGATATGACACAGTGCAGGGTTTTGGTTGGAAATGTGTCCTCTCAATCCAGACTCTCTGGATTTAACTTCTGAGGTCTCCATGACCTTGTACAAGTTACTTAACTACTCGGTGCTTCAATTTCCTCATCTATAAAATGGGCATAATAATGAAACATACATATAGGGTGTTATAAGTATTAAGTAATGCATATAAAATATATGGTATATAGCAACCTTTTAATAAATGTTTATTGTTGATATCTCATTCAAACAGCATAAACGTCCTGTAAGAAAAATGCAGTATTTATAGCCATTTGATAGGCCTGAATACTAAGGCTTCTAGGGTTTAAGTAAATATGATGATGAATCACTACATTTCATATGTTTGCATATTAAATACACATGCAACAGGTCATAAAACAATGGGTGAAAAAAAGGTTTACTATTAATATCTATTATTAGATTTTGGATTTACTAGACTTATTAAAATCATACAATTGTGAAGCTCCCATTTTCTTAACTTTTGCTGTGAATCAGAAAACTGGGAACTGAAGCAACCAAATTACATATATAGAAAATAACATTTGGCACTGTAAAGCTGAAAAGTATAGGCTTTAAATGATAGCATTTTGTCACTGGCCTTGCTCTGCAGAAACAACTCTCATTTGCCTGACTCTCTACCTATATTTCACCTGTCAATTGAAGAAGCACTCTGTAGACTCTTAGTTTCACGATATGGTCATCTTCATACATTTTACAAAGTTGCATTTCTTGTCAAGAA
The DNA here is from genome assembly GCA_028627145.1 of Eidolon dupreanum. Classification (NCBI taxonomy): domain Eukaryota; kingdom Metazoa; phylum Chordata; class Mammalia; order Chiroptera; family Pteropodidae; genus Eidolon; species Eidolon dupreanum. The sequence goes on from CM053502.1 coordinate 146,814,408, forward strand.
GAAAGTAAAATTCATCATGTAGTTAATTCCTAGCCTTCTTCTGTCAAACTAACAGCCCAGATAAGGTCAGTATTACGACTAGTTTATAAATCATATCTATCCTGAAATGTCTGTTTGTTTTTCATTTGTTTATAATAACAGGTGACAATATTATATACCAGCTTAGCAAATGTCGTATATCCTCCATGATTCTTTAAGACATGTAGCTCTTTGTCATACTCCTCTTCAGATGTGCACAGAACACTTGGTCAATAACAAAATTCAAATTTGAGAAGTGTCATGCCTTATCAAGTTGTTCATGGTGGGTGAGCTTTGTCACTTCTGATGTGCATGCAATGGAAAATGGCAGTTTTGAAGCCACTATCAGATGCATTTTTAGAAATGTTAAAAAGGAGCTGATAAAAACTGTTTTCTTTGTACTAGGTGAAGGAAATAGATCACTGTTGATAGGACTTGACTACCTCTTAATATTTCTCCTAGCCCGTGAAGTTCTAAGTTCAATGCATTGAATTTCCCTAGCTCATGTGGGTTCAAGACAGGACAGCTTCACAGAGTAAATATTTCTTATAATTTTCAGAATATCAAGTTATGTTTATAGCAGAGGAAGTAGAATGAGAAGTTATTCAAAATTGGAGAATTTTATTTAAAAATCGCACTTTACTTATTAGCAACTTGTTGAAACTCTTCTTTCACACTATGAATTTTATAGCTTCTAGTATGCAGATGCCTCATCTCAGTGGCCACCTCTATATCACCCATACCACTGGCCTCTGTGAGGGCCCGATCTGGGAGGTTTCTTATGCAGGTCAAGCTCTCAAACATGACCTGGTAGTGTATAGAAAGATAAGCCATAGTGGGAAAATAAACATCAAACTTTTAAAATTGATTAGAGGATATTAACTTTTTTCTTTATACATTTACAAATCTTAGTTTAATTTATTAGGGTAATCCTAAGTTACTTTTCTAATTAAAAAGAAGTCTAATAAAGAAAGAATCTATGGTTAGTTATTCCAACCAGCCAGTTATTCTTGATGAAAATGCGCTATATAATAGATGTAAAATATTACATATTGCTAAATCTCAGTTACAGTGTGGAATGTGAAAGCTTACATTACTCAGTAACCTTAGAATGAAATTGAACCTCTGATGAGAATGCACACTGAATTGCAGATCAGAATGCCTTATCATTTTTGTACCATTGAGTATCAGTAAATCCTTATTTTTAATTTTTTTCCAGCTTCATTGATGTACGATTGACAAAAAATTGTATATCTTTAAAGTGAACAATGTGATATTTTGATATAAGTATGCCTTGTGTAATGATTACCACAGTCGAGATAATTAACAATTCATTGCCTCAAATAGTTACCATTTCACCTCATGGAGTTTACCATTTGATAAATTTTTGAATAGGTCCAGCATCAAAGGATAGTTTTCATATTTCAGTTGATATTTTTAAATGTATATCTTCTTTAGTGTTGGCTAATATTTGATATTGATAACATTTGGACTTTTGTGTGCCGGCTATAGAAAGTGGTGAATAAAACAACCTTTAATATGTACAAATCATGCCATAATTTATACCTTATAATTTGTATGATCTGTTTGTTGATAGAAGTCACTGCATAAATGTCACAATTTTATACAAACAGTTCCACATTCAAAATATATGGACATATAAACTGCATGTATATTAAAAACATAGATATAAACCTTGATATAAGTATAGACATGTAGATAATAGAAACAGATTTAGATATATACACATAAATTTCCAGAATTCATAGAAACCTATAGTATTTGGTTCCTTTCTACTCCTTTCACTCAAATATGCTAAAATTAATAAAAAGATAGCTTATAGGATTTTTAGTTAGTTAAACTTTAAATTATGTCTATGTTTTAGGTGCAGGTTTTTGAATTATCAAGAAATAACATGATAGTTCTTTCCAAATTACAAAAAAACTTTGGAACATTATAATTTAAAAATTATCATAATCCTAAATGTATTCGAATATAAATATATTATTTTCTTATAGTTTATTTTCAATACTATTATATACAAAATTAATTAAATTGAGTTTAACACAGGATTTCTAGCACATATCATTATTGTAAAATTACCCAATTTTTAAGTATAATTTAGACTTAGAACTTTCAGAATGGATACATTGAAACAGCCTAAAGTTGCCAACTTATTTCAAAATAAGATAACAGAAGGGAGTTCCGGCAATTTTCTTTGCCTTTTATCAAAGGACCCATGATTATTTTCTTCCAGAAAAACCATCAGTGGAAGTAATTATTAGATCATGCTTTACTGACCAGGCTGATTTCTAATTCCCACCATGATGTTGCTTGTTTCTCTATGCATTTACAGGACCATAATTACATACCAGGGCTTAGATTTTGCTGGGCCAGCAGGGCATTCAACTCTCTTGGAACACCTGGGAATGGGAAAGTGGCAGGAGGGTGCAACACCTTGGTGATGTCAAGCCAGTAAAAGCTGCTGACTAATGGTGGACTTGGCAGAACTCAGCTGGAGCCTAGGGATTGGGGTCTGAAACTGACATTGTTTCCTTCAAAGTGAAATGTGAAATGTGATTATCAGTGAAGCAAGTAAAACCTGTCAGAGAGTAAATAATAAAGAAACAAACAATAGCCAAAAACAAACCCTGAAATTAAGAAGGCAAAGCTGGAAACACCATTATTTTGAGACTTTGGTTACACTTTATTTTGTTGATTTAATTGTTCATATGTGAAGCAAAATATATTCTGCATAACTTGGTGTATTATTTTCTTAATCTGTCATTACTTTTGACTCATAATACAATACTCGTAATGATGCTTTATATAAAGAAAAAGTTTAAAGATTTTAACTGACAAATAATTCCTTGAATTTTCTCTAAGATTGTTGAGTTATCTGTTAGGTAAAACTATGTATACAGCTGGGATGTGGCTGGTTTCTCACTGTATTTATGTAAAGAATGCTCTATCTCTATCTATATCTCTATATCTCTATATCTATCTATATCTATATCTATCTATATCTATATCTATCTATATCTATATCTATCTATCTATATATCTATATCTGTCTATATATCATCTATATCTATATCTATCTATATATCATCTATATCTATCTATATCTGTACCTATATCTATGTCTATTTATATCTATATCCATGTCTATGTCTCTCTATGTAGTTGTACACACACACACACACACACACACACACACACTTTTTTTTTCAACCTACCCTGATAAATTTCTCCTAACTGTTAATTAGATGGATATCTTTAGACTGTTTTTCCAGGGCTTAAAATATACAACATATTTAATTGAATTTCTTGCCGGTGACATTTTACTACTTTTAATCTCTCTCCAAGACATGTAACTGGTTTAAAACAGAGAAAGAAGATATCTTCAAGGTATGAAAGCTTTTATACGGACCCAAGTTACTTAAACATTGCTTAGCATAATTAGAGGATATGTTATATAGGAGAGTGTTTCGGCTTCATTCCTCAGTTGTAGCTTCAAAACCTTATATCTGTTACTTATTGTTCTTTAGCAAGTTGTTTAATCTTCAGATTAATTGGTTACTCATCCATCAGACGGGGATTATAATATCTACCTTGCATGTTTGGACAATTAAATGAGATACCAACTAATGGTATCTGACAGAAGATATGTATGTATATACATATATATTTGTATGCATATATATACACACACAGGTGTACAATTCTTGGCCTTAATTATCATATCTTTAAGATACAAGAGAAAGGACAAATTAATCAACTTTTTCAAGCTTTTCTTTCACTTCTATGATTATCATACTTGAAGAATTAAGGAACTTCAACCTAATTGTAGGGAATTACGTAAAGAGAGCATGGACACTTTAGCATTCTTTGAAACTCCCAGCTCTAGCAAAAGAAGATGTTAAATCTCAGGAAGCCTTGTCAACAAATGAGTCTTGATGAGATATTTTGAAAAGGTCAGAATTATTGTCAGAACTTCAAAAATCAATATAGCTCTAAGACCAATAGTTTTTTCTGCTGAGATTGTCAAGCACAGAGCGAATGGAAATGGACTCATGATTATATAGTTACCTTTGGACCCAAGAAAAAAGAATTTATAACTTTTAAAAAGGTAAAACCACTTTCATTAAGTCAGCACGTTATAACCACTCTTCTGGCTTCTGTTTGCTCTAAGATATCAGATATTGATCAGAATTTCCTGAACAACATCATGAGTTAGGATGTATGGAACCATTTGAATGCTTTAGATTATGATATAATGTAGTGAATATGTTACTTATTTTTTATACAAAATTACAAGAAATATGTTGGGTACCAAAATAATGAATGGTACAATACAACTCTCACTTTTGACATTGAGTCAGTTAATTCATTGGGTCAGTTCCCCATTAGGAAACACTGATGATGGTAATGACATTATTAATTCACCACCTCAAATCGGGGGAAGGGCAGGAGTATTGGAGTGGCATTTTACCTCATTTTGAATTCACAAAATAAAAATCCATACAAAGATATATATTTATTAAGAACAAAAGTTAAAGCTACCTTGACATTACTTCTCTAATAATGATATATAAATCAAGTTTTTGGACTCTTTATCAGCTTTTCAGGAAAAAAAAAAAGGTTATAGCTGCATTTTTACGTAGTAGACAAATTTCAGGTTTCCCAGATGACAGCTCTAATATGTTTAATAAGCTTTTTAAAGTAGTATATTATAAAAGTGATACATATATACCTGACACATTTTATTTTAGCCAAAACTATAAAAGACTATTCTGTTGATGTAGGACTAAGGACTCTTTGTATGTGGAATCGCTGGCTGGTATTTGACATTTTCTTTTTTTCATTAAAAAAATTATAATTTATTGTCTGTGGATGTTTATGTGTTGGTTTCTTTATAGTGGAATAAGAATTTAAAGATTTGTAAAATCATTTGAGATTTTTATCAATGTTTTTCCAACTATCTTTTAGAAACCCACCTTTATGCCTTTATATATTCTCTTAAGTATGCGAATTGTATTTCTTTAATTGTATTTTTACACTTATGTTAATTGTATTTGTAATAATTAAATCGTGTAGTGATCTATGTTATGAGTACAACTGACAAAATGGGGTATGAATTTGTGTATACAATAAGCACTGTATAAACAAGATTTGAGTGATGAGATATAGTAGTACAGTGCTTTGGACAACTCATAAGTAAATTAGACCACTTAAAGATAGTTAGCATTCTAAATTTCTCTCAGATAGTAGCATGACCTCAGAGATATCATCTAATTAATTCCCTATTGCAAGTGGAATGTAACTGCATATCATGGAGAGATACATAACTGAAACTCCATTACTTAAAAAAAAAAATTTAGGTGACGTTTCGTGTGGTTTCATCAATTTATTATTGAAACTACTGAAAAGAAATTGTATGATGAGTTCATAAAATTTAAAAGAAAAAATTATTCTTGAAGTATAATGAAATATATATATATATGCATTTGTATCTGTAACAACACACATATAATTTATATACATATATTCTACATATGCATGTATTATAATTATGCATGTGTATTTTTCATATCACCTGATAGATATGAATGTTGTTCAAAGCTTGAACTCTAGACAAATCATCTTTACTAATTAACATCCCTATAACCTGGGGCAATTAATCTCTGCCTTAGTTTTCTCATCTTTAAAATGGCAATAATATTTCCTATTGCATTGAATAAGCTCATATCTATAAAATGCTTAGAATGGTGCTATGAATACTAATAGTAGTATATAAGATATGGGTACACACAAACAGAAAACTATGTATATGATTTAGGAGTGCTTATAACGCTTTGAATTTTCAAGCTTAAAGTATGAAATGCATTTCATAGCTTGACAGAATTTACCATTTTGAGCCTGTACCAGTTATCTATGCTACATTAGTGGAGTCTGTGGTAGAACTCGTAAAGCTGATAGAGAACATCATCTCATAGCATTCACACACGAACAGCCAGATACCTTTTGTCAAACAAGTATTATGACTGCCTCTTTTTCAGAACAGCATCTCCATATCTGTGTTAAATTCAATATTATGGTTACTTTAAACAGCACAGAAGGCATGGTATTTACCACGCCAAAAATAGCATACCTTGGGACAAATTCTAAAATGTTTCTGTAGCCATCTGAAATGGTATTCTCTTGTATTCCTAGTTGCAATTTCTGACATAACCCACTGCCACAGTGACTGCCAGTACATGGTAATGATCTTGGTAACATTTCTGCTTTCATTTCAACTCTTGATTGGCCTTTAGCAGCCAGAGTAAGTGAGGCTGTCATTCTATCTCCCATCCTTATGAAACTGAATTTTACGAAAGAGACATAACCTAGAGTTTGAAAGATTTGATTGACATCTTCCATATGTCTACCTTGCTTTAGTCAAAGAAAGAGTGCCCTCCGACTTCTGTTGGTGCCTTTGTTTAAGCAGGGAAAGAGCAGGTGGCAGGTAAAGAAGACGGGGAAAACACCAGAGTGTAGGACACTATGAGATCCACTTGTGTTCCCTGTGACAGTATGTACACTTCTATCTCCAATGCTGCTAAATATACAGTGTTTGCTAAAGAGGAAACAGTGATGATGGTAATGACATTATTAATTCACTACCACAAATTGGGGGGAAGGCAGGAGAATTGGAGTGGCATTTTACCTCATTTTGAACTTACAAAATAAAGATCCATACAAAGATACACAAATGTTTATTAAGACCAAAACCAAAAGCTACCTAGACATCGCTTCTCTGATAATGATATATAAGTCACGTGTTTGGACTCTTTATCAGCTTTTGAAAAAAAAAAAAAAGGTTATATCTGCATTTTTACCTAGTTGACAAATTTCAAATTTTCCAGATGGCAGCTTTAATATGTTTAATATGATTGTGCTGTTAAAAAATAGCAATAGAGTTATCTCTAGAGAAAGTTATTTGCTGCGAGAAAGCAATGCCATATGATACATGAAAATTAGAATATTGCAAGCTATTTTTGATATTTGGCTTTAACTGAGCTCTCAATGATTAAAAAGTTAGTACTGAACAATTAGAAAGGTTGATGATAAACTTAGCAACTTATTCCACCCAATTCCTAAAGTTTCTAATTAAATATAGTCAATCTCATCTACTTTTCCATGTGTTGGTAATATTAGCCACATCATGATGTTTTTGTTTGTATATACTGGCTACATGAATAGTAAGAGGTTTGGAAATGAATGAGAATCAGATATATAGATCCTATAGTGAGGGTGGAATTTGAACAGCTACACCTGGTCCCTGTTGATAGTTTTAAGAATTTATACCCTAAGAATTATTTCAGATATTAGCAAATCTCATAGTATAAGATTAATTCTGCCAGATAAAATGAAGATTATCTGATTCATTTTGTCACTCGTTCCGAACTCCATATACTCCTAGTGTCTCAGGGAGTACTTTGCATTGCTCAATACGTACAGTACACCATCAGTGCTTGTAGAATCCATGCTTTAAAAATCCAGGGCCATGGTCTTCTGAACATTAGACATTTCTTCCTGTGTTACAAATATTTAATGTATTTGGGCGTTAACTTGATTTTGAATCAGTTGATAATTTATTATGGAGATGCTGGAATTTCAAGGTCAAAGGGATACATTAAACTTTCTACCTTGAACCTGTCATGTGCATTGAGTGAGCTATAAAAACTAACTAGAACAGCTTCATTTTGATGTGTTCTGGTTCTTCTAGGAAGTTTGGTTTCCACTGAGAAAAATTATAGAATCTATGGAAAAATCAAAACAATGATCTGTGTATCAAGAGGACCAGGGCTGTGATCTTTTTAGCTCATTTCATATAAGTATAGGGAGACTTTAAACCTAATAAATGAGAGTTTGACTGCCAATATATGAAACCAATTTATGGCACAACTCTTGATAAATGTCATTTTGTTGTGACTTTGCTGGATTATTATTATCAACTGCATTAATATTATAAACTTTATTTTATTTCCAAAAAGGTTCTGTAACTGTAAACCTGTCTATAGAGTGACTTGCAAAATTCTTAGTAATAGCGTAATTATTATAATGATGATTATTTTATGGAGTTATCACAATGATTAAGTGTTTGCTAAGCATATAGCTATGTATAAAAATATTAATTAGTATATCTTTTTGATATCTTTTTCTTGTACTGAGAACAAAGAACTTCTTATTTTACTTGCATTTGAATTAATGAAGTATTTGGTAATAAAACCTAATTGATAACCTTAAAATTTCTGAAAGAAGCACCATAAGGTCGTAATAGTAAGTTAGTTGTAAATGGTTTGTGGTTAAAAACATGGGCATTGAAGTTAGAATTACTAGTGTTTGATACCAGCTCTACAATCATAATCTTGATCATGGCATCAGTTTTTTTATCTGTACAATTAAGGTAATGGTAGAAAATCTTTGTAGAATGTATGATTTAAAAGTAAGCATTAACTTAACCTTTTAAAGTGCTTAACATAGTGCCTAGGATATAATAAGTACTTAATCTATTTTTAATAATGATTATATCAATTTAGACTCACTGTTTATTCAGAGGACAGATATTTGTCTTATGATAAAGAGATATTAAGTTATTTTTGTTTAAATCTCTACTAGTAAAATCGAATAACGTATTAAAACACACACATACAAACAAACACAATTTGGCATATGGACACACAGACCAAAAAAATCATATGACTAGATAGTTCAGTTCAACATTAGTTAAGCAATATTTTTATTTGTGTTCTATTATTAGCTCATTGTGCTACTTTTTTAGAAGAAAATTTTCTGTTTTTTAAATCTAGTATAATATGCTCGTCATCAACTTGTCTTTTGATAGCATGGGTGTTAACTACGAAATATTTATAAATTGCTATGCAGAATGAACAGCTGTGAGAAATAATAAATGATTCAGATATCACAACAGCCAGAATATTAGCTGGTATATTTAGAATTATATATAAGTGGTATTATTACACAAAATAGTAGGAACATTCCTAAAATATACTATTTGACTCTTATGTGGGTCAGTTCAATAACCCTATTAATTCAACCTCAGAAATATGTGACTGATTTTGTATTTCAGAAACAACCTATTAAGAAATACCATGTACTGTGTTGCAGTAATGCAGCTTTTACCAAAATGTATTTCTGTAAATACTCAGTTTTATTCAATTTCTTTGAGTTTATACCAAATCTTCCATAGTATTTTCTCGAAAATCTTTACTGTGCTTAACTATATGGAAACAGAGTTTTAAACTAAATATTGATTTTTACCACATTTGAAAGACGGGGAGAGTGAAGGAAAAATACACAGGAAATAATGTTTTAAACCATAGCACTATAACAGATTAGATACATGGGCTGTTGAATTAAGCAAGAAAATATTAAGAAAAGCCCCCACTGAATAATTGAAGTTACTCATATCTACCATGTTATTATTTACATTTGTGACCAATAGAATCAGAAATGGTTGATATCTCTAACCGAAATATTCTGGCAAGAGTATCAATTTAGAATGGTATTTGTACTAAAATGCCAATGTCTGAACTTGTTGAAATATGAATTAATGATAGCATCATCTTAGGATGCTGCCTAAGCATTTAAATAAGTACTCTACATACATTATTACTTTAATATTTATGAAGATTCTGGGGGCTGTGTACTAAAATATCCCCATTACATAGATGAAGAAACCAAGATTTGTAGAGATTATGTGATCTCCTGTGGTCACATAGTGAGTTAGAATGCCAACATGATTTTTTAATTCTAAAACTTGAGTTCTCATCCACTATGATATGTTGATTTACATTATAATAAGAGCCATTAGGGCCAGATCTGTTTTTGATGGTTTTTTGTTATTTGTTGTTGTGGTTTATTTTTTCATTTTGCTTTTTTTTAAAAAAGCAATTATATAGAGAAAGATAGAAAATCCTTGGTTTGGTTGAATTAGGATTAATTATTATCTGTGACTCATATTTACCAAAAACCTTATTATTTTCTTTTGTTTCCTTTAGTAAACAAACATATATGCCACATACACACAAGCATGCACAATTTAATGCTCACACACTCACACATATACACACATACTTGAATAACTCCAAGTACTCAAGAGAAACTAAAAAAATAAAAAGCTCTGTGCTTGGCTTTATTCATACCTTACATGTATAATCATTGCAGATTGACTTTATGTTTGTTTCATATATGCATCAGGACTCTTGGTAAGAAGATGGGGGAAAAATGTGTCTCTAGTATATTTCCTGCATGTTATGTTTAAAAGGTGGCATATATAGTCTCACTTATTTTATCCACTATGAACAACACAGAGAATCTAAGGAGGGACATCATCGATCACATTTATACAGTTTTGCTTTGTGATATTTTAGACTATCATAAGGACCTCAGCAATATTATACAAACCCAGAATAACTCTAAAGTCTTTACAGCTTTTCTGGGGATTGGCTTAAAAATCAGAGACAGCAACACGATGAATCCTTTCTGATTCTGGAGCAGACAGATCCAGAGCATGCTCAAGGTTATAGTTCATTATAGGAGACTGCAGAGGAGGGTTGTTAACAAGCATATGGTTGCAGTCTAGCATGATGAGGTTCAACAAAGGGATAGAATAAACACAGACCTAGAACTAGCAGCTTTGCCAGTTCTAGTGAGCAGACAACAAAGAAACAGAAAATTCTGCAGAAAAACCTGAAGCCAAGGCAAAACCGCAGGGCTAGAACATCTCGCTGAAGGAAGTCCTATATGGATTAAGGTAACAGTACCAGAATTGATTTTATCTTTTTTCAGTGTTATTTAAGTTTATCTATGGGGCAGGAAATGAGGAGTAGGTACAACTAGGAACAATAAATAGACCATACTTGACCGAATGTAGGAAAAGAAGGTCAGCAGTAATTTTTATTGACAAAATTCTGACAAACAGATGGCCATACCGTGTGTCTGCCTGGAAGTTATCTAAACTTTCATGGTCCCTAGGGATGAAACAATAATTTCAGACACATTCTGGGAACTGTTATGCCCATATCAATTTTCATCTCAACTTTCTTTAGTATTTCCTACTTTTTATGCTATAACAAATCTAATTTTACTTGTTAGGTAAGTAATCTTCTGCAAACAATTAAAATGCAAATCCTTCATTGATTCCTGAAATTTTACAATATATAATTTATTAACTCTTGACAAGCTTTGTCATTTCCTAGATGTCCACTTGGACAATGCAAATGGACTTTGAATAGGAGTACTCTGCTTGCCTAGCATCTGAATCTGAGTCTATCTTAGCTTTCCTCAGAGACATGAATGTTGTTGAGACAATCTGAAAGTTCAAGTTCCTGAAAGAGAGTGGGAGGGTGCTGAAAAGGAGGAGGGTGCATGAGTACAACAAGGGTGCCCATAGATAAGTTCAATTTCAATTTATAATTTAGCACTAAAATCTTAATTTAGTTCCTGCCTTTAGTAACTCATATTTTTTAAATCAAGAAATCCATATTCCACCATGATAGAATAAAAAGCCTATTTTTTTTTTTTTTTGTCTTGAAGGCCATGTATAAGTTTTAGTTCGTATTTAGGAGGAAATTTATTTAAAAATCTTACTTATTATTAGCAAAATGCAGTGTCTCAAGGAAAGCAATTCCAGAACCCACCAGCTGAAAAACTAGCTATAGAAGTACTATTTGACTTTTAAAAAATTAACATTTTTATGTACATATGATTTCCTTATTAATAAGGTTAAATGGCAATAGTTACCTAGGAAATACTAAGGTATTCCATTTGCCATGTAAACATTTGAAGCAAATGTGTTTCAGACTGAATACTCTCCTATTATGACATCAAACTTAGTTTAAAAATGATTAACTTAATCAGTTTCCTCAGGTGTAAATTGAGGCATTTGGAGTCTCAATTTGAAAAGTCAATACATTTATTTATCTTGAAGACATTTCATAAGAGCTTTTTGTGAAATTTGTTGTCATTTAAAATAAGATAAACTTTGTTTAATGGTGCTTATCAAAAAGGTTCTTGAAAGCTTTTTTAGTTTAAGTATACCCTAGATGAACAATAACTATTAGAATCCACATGTACTATAATGCCGAAGAGAAGTGTAATTTTCATTGTTTACCACTATATACATATATTTCAAAAAAGAATTAATAACAGTTGTTATAATATTTAAGATTGTGCAACCAGAATTTGACCCAGCTTTTCCACTTGGTAGAATTTAGCCTATAGTTACATCAACATACATATGCAAAGTTGTTTAATGCACTGTGTGTTATAGTCAAAAATTGGAAACAAATTAAATATCTGTTAAAAATTGAATGTTTAAATAAAGGCATCATACAGGATGCCTAATGTAAGGAAACCTTTACAGCAAATCACTACATGAGAAGTGCAAGATGAAAAACCATAACTACACTGAAGTCCTATTTATGTAAATAAAATGATGTAAGAAGAATTTACATATACAAATATATGCCTATATGCTGGAGTCTACATTTAATACTTTTCTGAAAAGTTATGCACTTAACAGTGCTTTCTCAAATTGACACAGGTTGCTTTTGGAGAAAGAGAATAGGACGGGATGGTTTCTCCAAAGTTTGTTAAGTGTTTAATTAAATGTTGTTCCTTACTTATGTTTTAAGGCTGGTGCAATCTTTGTAACAGATTCAGAGAAAGAGAGAAAAAGAAAATCCAATTATAGATTAGTTTATTAATACAAAACTGTCAAATAAAATTTTATTTAACTCCAACTGAAACTGTCATAAAAATAATATTTCATTTTAAGTAGAAATTTTTCGAGGAAGAAAATGATAATTGAACATGACAAAAGCTAATAATATAATCAATCACATTAATGTTCTAAAAGAAGAGAATAAATTGATTATCTCAGTAGATGCAAAAATGCTAATTGATAAAGATTAGCCCCTATGTATATTAAAAAAATAAAAACCTTATAAATGATAGTACTAGAAGAGAACAGAATTCTTTGTGGAAAACACAAGTTATGCATTTATAATAGGCTACCGTGCAGAAGCCAAACACAAAGAACCAAAATTTACATAGAATAAAGTAGACAAGCATTAAAGAGACTTATTCTTTAAGACTTTTTATATGAAAATGGCACACACACATACATGACTTGAAAATAGTATGAATGCCCAGCATATATTAAGTGTTTTAACAAATATTTGTTCTCCTTCTTGCCACCCTGCAACCCCCAGTAATTTCATACTTGATGCATGTCCTGTTGGAAGAGATTCTTAAGAAAGATTGTAAATATTTCTATAAATTGTTATTCCCTTGATATTCACTGATTTTTTTAGAAAATTTTCCATTTTTCAGTCTGAGCTCTAAATTATAGAACCCATGATGATGCTACTTCTGATGGCTACTAGTGCCAATCGAAAATATGGGAAAAGACAGAAGAATTGTACATGAAGAATTGCACATGAACGTGTTCGGTCTATATAACCTTATAAGTAATATTCAATGAAACTATTAGTTCTGTCATAAGAAAGGCTGATAAACATTGGTATAACTTCATTTTATTTTGCAGTTATAGCAAATATATTATCATCTATATATTTTCATAATTAATGATTGTACTGTTATTTTCTTCCATAACTGGAACATTTATTGAGATTACCCACTCTTTGAATGATGTACTTCATCCCCTATCCTTTTGCCTGCTGTGTCCCACAGCTACAGTGCTCAAAATTTATAGCTTATATTTTTCTTACTGCTGTTTTACATTCCTACTTACTGTTTATTCATAGGATAAGGGTAAGAGAGATCTATGTTAGAGTGAGCTTTTACATATATTGTTAGTAATGGTGCTCTGAGAAAAATCACCTATTTTTTTGATACCATTGATGAATTCCAACAAGATATGTGTAATACTGCCTAACATACAAGTGGGTCTCCTTTATTGAAGTATTGACTGCATGGTGACAGTTAAAGGAATGTTTCATCAGAAGGCAATTCAAGGTTTATGAGGCTGGGATTATGTGCAAGTTCTATGCCAGCCTGTTTATTAATCAATCAGAATATTTCATTCAATTGTTGGCACTCTGTTCGGAATTGTGGATTTAGATTATGCAGGGTAGAACAGATCTAGATTCTCTTGTGTTTTTAATCACTGCCATGACTAAGTGAAAATGAATATTTGACTAGACAAGACTGTTGCTATTCTAGCTGTTGCATGGTACCCAGTGTGACTTAGGAAATGGAGGTGTTATGCAGAGTTGTCATGAGTTTATTTTCCCTTTCAATGCCTGATGGGAAAATGTGCTGCTCAGCTAAAAAAGTGCTGTGGGAATAATGATCATTTAAAAAATCTTCAAAATAAGCTACAGTTATTTAATTTAAAAGCACACTGTCTGTTCAAAGACTTAGTATGTCCTGACAAAAAAAAAAAAAATGCCTTTAAACCATACTGTTGTTAGTAACTTATAGGTTTTAAAATAATTTTCCATTGAAACCTGACTGGAAAAAAAAAATTGTTGAATCTTTGCTTGGAACATCAGGTCTTTTCACAATGTTTTACTCTGAACAGACAGTTTATTACCATTCCCACCTGAGGGCAGGCAGGAAAATTAAAACTGGGTTTAACTCATACCATCTCCCTTTGCTTCATCAGATCTGAAGAGAGGCTTGCCAGGTTTCACTTTTCAATATAAAATGGCACTTCTGAACTGTAGACCAATCTTAGTTTTCTTTTTAATTTTTCCCTTGTTTCATTGCTTAGTTGGTAGGTTGATTGGTGTTCTTTTTCTCCTTTCACTGCTTAGATTTTTACATATGTCTTAATTGTAAAATTGTAAGCAAGATGAATGCAAGAGAATTTGAAATTACTTAAGTTTCATGCTGTTATACTGGTGAAGCTTATTTTTTATTTTTGTTTCCATTGGAATGGAAATTTAATTCCATTAAATTTTATTTCATTAAATTTCCGTTTGAAATTTTTTTTTTTTTAGAGCCTCCTCTTTTACCTGGTTTCTATAGCTAACTGAGTATGACAAAAAGTCATGTTTGATTTATACTCCAATACTATTAGGGTTAAAAAGACCCTAGATATTAGTCAAAGTCCTGCAATTTACCAATGAGGAATCAGACCCCCAGAGAAGGGAAATGCCTTACCTAGGATACTGCAGCTGCTTATTGGTAGATCTACATCAAGAATCTGGGTCGCTTGACTTACCGAGTAGTTTTTCCTTAAGTATCAATCCCTATTTTCTGTTATCTTATATAATGACATTTGAGCAGATCCCAAAAACAAACCCTTGCTGTGGATTTCATGAATGTTCTGGTTGATGAGGTCAAGTGTTTGACAGTGACTATGACAATATAACTTCCCCTGTGACTGCACAGATGACATCCTATGAATACTACTTGATTTGATGCCTCCACAAAATCATCCGTGGAAGGACTATAGTGTCTATGGAACCACAGTTTCCATAACTTTCATTTGAAATATACCTGAAAATGTCATTCTCACTGTTAAAGACAAATGCCAGATATGGCAACACAGTTATAATTGCTAATTATAGTGTCTCTATGGTACTTTTATCTTCTCTCATCAGTGTGTTCATCTATATATCCTGTTTTGCTATTCTAGGTTTGTGTGCTGGAGAGGCAAATATTTGACTTCCTAGGATATCAGTGGGCACCTATCCTGGCAAATTTTGTACATATTATTATCGTCATTCTTGGTTTATTTGGGACTATTCAATACAGACCTCGTTACATAAAAGGAGTAAGTACCTTTCCTGCCTTTTAAAAATGTTATTGAAATAGAGGAAAATATAAAAATGGCAAATGTATTGAAATGAAATGTATACCCTTTCTTTTAAAGTACCGTGTGTTGGTTTTCATAGTTTCAGATTACATATATAGTTTAAAGCAGTTGACGATGAATGCAATCAGATTGTATTTTCATAAATTGTACTTTCAGCAAATATTCTCTGTAAATAAAAGCAGAACTATGGCCCCCGTATTTCTGAATTACGAAGTCATAGCCTTCAATTTAATAGATTTAGTGGGAATTTTTCCCATTTTTTAATAATCATATTTTAAAATTAAATGTGATTTAAAATTAATTCAAATGAACTTACAGTTTCAGTGTGAAAACATTAATAGATATTAGAGTTAGTATTTGACATGCTTGAAAGTCATAAGAGTCTGGACCATAGTCTCTATGTTTTTCAGGATTTTCTGTTTGGCTCAGAGGAAGTATTTTGCATTCCCACTCAAGTTGAACTTACTTAACATTAAAGTAAAATCCAACTGTGTTGCAGTTGCTATGGGAACCATAACTTAGGATTTTTTACTTTTTGTATGTGCCTCAGATCTCAGCTACAGCTCTTCATTAATGTAGATTTTTTTGGTTTCATCATTTTTTTCTATTTCTTCTATTTTTGACAAAGAAAAAGTCTATGGGCATTTATTTCAAATTGTAAGGCATGTTTGTGGTAAAGGCATACATAGACGATAGTGCAGGTAAAGCTCTGCCTTATTCAGCATAAACCAGCAGGTTGTCTTGGGTTTCAGGAAGGCTTCTCTCACATAAAAGATGCTTTCCAATGACCTGTTCTCTTTGTTATCTGGAACCCAGGTAAAACTCATTGGTTTAGAAACAGGGAATATGATGGCAGCGGGGACCAGGGATCCACTGTCTGGCTAAGGATGAGTGAAAAGCGCATAGTTTTCTCCTCTAAGTACACACCCAGAAATGAGTGCATGTCATCTCTAAAGGTATTTAGCCATGTAAATCTTTTACAAAGCAGGATGTGTTCTGTTGCAGAGTGAAGTTTTTCAGTCTACAAAATATAATAGTGTGGTTCATTTCTTTTCTTTTTTTGTTTCACATTGTTTTATTGTTTTGCATATGTGTATTTTTTAATTTTATTATTAGTTTTATGTATACAATGCATTAGTTAGACTTTTATATAGTTTATGAAATGATCCCCCTGATTACTCTATCTTCCCTCTGGCTCTCCCCATAGCCATTACCTTACTGCTGACTGCATTCCCTATGCCATGCTTCCCATCCCCATGACCATCTATCTACTAATATTTACTTTTTTAAAATTCTTCACTGCTTTCTCATTTTCTTATACAAATTGTAATTTGCTCCATTATAGGCAAGATAGTATAGGGTTGGGGAGTAGGTCTTCTGAAGCCGTATGCCAGAGTTGAAATCTTGCATCTACCAGATTCTGTGACTTTAGATAGCATAACCTCACTGATCCTTAATTTTCCTACCTTTAAAATGAAAGCATAATTATACTAACTCATATGCTTTAATTAATTGGTGCTTTATAAGCCATTATATGAAAGATTCTTAATTTAACTTTCCTTTCATTAGATTTGAAGCTTTCCCATGACTTTATTCTTATAAATAATGCTGCTCTGATCATCATACGAATATGTCATCTCTATTTCTGATGAAGTTCTTCAGATACAAATCTAGAAGTGGATCAAAATGTTTAAACAATTTAAAAACTCAGAGGTCTGTTTTGAGGAATAAATGAGATATTCTATAAAATATCCTTAGCACAATGTTTGGTGTTTAGGAAGTGCTCAATAACTGTTAGCTATATCATTTTTCTCCTTGTCGTTGTCGTTGTCGTTGTCGTTGTTGTTGTTGTTGTTGTTGTTTGAAAATAATACTAAACCATATAAACTAGCAATAGGTTGATAGGCAATTTAAAATAGAGTAAGGCATTCGAAGTCACTGATGAACTATTTATGTTCTTTTTATTCCAAGCTGCTACAACTCTTTAAAAAAATTTTCTTGATTTCTGTGTGTCAAATTATAATCTCATCCCTTTAGATAAAATACATACCCACAAATCTTTTCAAGACAAGCTACTTTCTCTAGCTTGAGGTAAGAGATTGCCATGCGATACTTTTCAGATTGTTAGAACTTGTATGTATCTAAGAAAGTATCTGAAGTCTTTCTGAGGTTTTAACACTGTGTTAAATAGCTACATCTTTGATTTGATCATTACTCACGGATAACACTCTGAATTTTTCTTTTCCTTGAGACGGTGTTTTACTTAGAAAATAGTTTGGCAGCTGGAGTTACTGTAAATGTGAAACTTTTATTTTCCAAATCAGCAAAGCCTGAGTTAGAAATAAATCATCTAATTATGCTTGAAAAATGAATTGTTCCTTCTTGTTTATTATTTTGTTATTTTATTGGAGTGACATTGGTTAATAAAAATATATAGGTTTCAAGTGTACAATTGTATAATACATCATCAGTATATTGTAATTTGTGTTTACCATCCAAAGTCAAATCTTCTTCCCACATGATATATTTTACCCCCTTTACCCTTTTCTACCTCTCCCCTACCCCTTTTTTTCCCCTCTGGTAACTACCATACTGATGTCTGTGTCTATGAGTTTTTGTTTATTTATCTTTTTGTTTATTTGTTGCTTTCAGTTTTATATCCCACATATGAATGAAATCATATGGTTCTTGACTGTTTCTTCTGACTTTTTCACTTAGTGTGATATTCTCAAGATTCATCGGTGTTGTTCAAAAGCAGTTTTTCATCTTTTCTTATGGCTGAGTAGTATGTCATTGTATGTATCTGTCACATCTTCTTTATCCAATCATCTGTCAAAGGACACTTTGCTTGTTTCCATGTCTTGGCCACTATGAATATTACTGCAATGAACATAGGGTACATATACTGTTATGAATAAATGTTTCACATTTTTCAAGTGGATACCCAGAAGAGGGATTTCTGGGTCATATGATAACTCTATTCTTAATTTTTTGAGAAACCTCCATACTGTTTTCCATAGTGGCTGTGCCAATTCACATTCCCACCAACAATGTGTGAGAGTTTCTTTTTCTCTACAACCTCTCTAACACTTGTTATTACTTGTCTTGTAGATAATAGCCATTCTGACAGGTATCAGGTGGTATCTTATTATGCTTTGGTTTGCATTTTCCTAATAGTTAGTGAAATTGAGCACATCTTTTCATATATCTGTTGGCTGTGTGTATGTCTTTTTGGGAGAGAAGTGTCTGTTCGGGTCCTCTGCCCATTTTTTAAATTGGATTGTTTGTTTTTTGAGCTCACCTTTTTTCTTAAAATATTGTGTTACATGTGGTGAAAGGTAAAAACTAACACTGTCAGTTGTTTGCTTGGAAATCCCCTTAGCCAGATCCATAAACTTTAGGTATATTTTCAGTCTTCGCAGTTATTGCAGGCTATAGCAGGCTAATTATTCTGATAATAATTATCATGACTCCTTTTTTCTCCTGCCATCAAAAGCAACATCCTTATTGTTCCTCCTTTCTCCACTGATAGTCTCTTGCTGCCCTTTTGTCCTCCACCTGTCATTTTGTCTCAAAACTAATGCTGTGTGTTAGGGTTTATTTTAAAGTATCACTAAAGGTTTAGTACCGATTTCTGTTCTAGTTATCTATTTTAGCATAATTTCTGAATAACAAACCATTTTTGTATAATCAAATTCGTGGAATCTAGTGGTTGTGATGCCGTGTCGAAGGTCAAAAGTGGTTTCAGGAATATAGGTAATTTGCTGTAAAAATGTAATTAAGGTTTTTCAGTTTACTGAAAGATGGCAAAAAAAATTACGATTAAGAGAAATTTGAATGGTATCATAGATGACATAAATTCTGGTTAATGAAGGATCTGAGTTTAATGGAAAATGCTTAAGTGGGGACAAGATATAACTAAAATAATATATTGCTGGGGTTAAGAAATTTCCACAGGCTCTCTGTGCACTGGAGACTTAATATTAACAGTAAAAATTATTTCCTCTCCTCTAAAAATGTAGGCCTTTGTGATTTCTATATTTGCCATTTATATTTTTGCATTATAAAATAATTCAGTATAAAACTAGAGATAAGCACTTTGATAATTTCATAATGAAAATTATTATTAATGTTTTCCCTATTTTTTTCACTACTTGCAAATGAAACATGTCTGTTATATCTTCGAATATTCTTAAATTCTTTATTTAATGCTGTATCAAACAATTTTGAAATTCATTTGACTGTTACATTGCTCATTTAACCTTTTACACATTGTTACATATTATGCTATATAACAATATATAATGTATATTATGGTATGTTATACATGACATATTATGCTATTTCCATGTATTTATAATAAATAATTCCCTATAATCTTCATAAAATATCCTCATCTTTATTTGTGATTTAATTTCTTAGGAGGAATTTTCTAGGTATAATTAAATAATATGGCCAATTTCAAGGCTCTAACTACAAAATTGACAATTACCTATCCCAATTTATTTTACTGAATTATCCTCTCACCCATGTACAGCAGAGTCTATTTCATTGCACTTTTGCTAACCTTAAATAGTATCTATTCTCATTTTTGTTAATCTTATTGGAGAAAAAATGTCATTTTTTAATTGCATTTCTTATTTTTACTGAGTTGAACTTTTTCATATGTTAACCATTTTTATTTCCTTTTGGAGAGATTGTCTTTTGGTTTTTATTGTTTATTTTCCCCCTAGAGTCTTAGTGTTTATCATAACAATTTGTATATATGTATTACATAGTAAAGATATTTACTGTTTAAATATTATAAAATTTCATTTTGATGTTTATTATTTTTCTTTTATTAAAATTAACTCTTTCTTTGTGGTATCTTCTCTTGCTTTAAAAATTATAAAATTTAAATGTCATTTGAAAAGTATAATGTTAAGTCTTTGTTATCTTTAAGTCTACATTTATTAAAACAAAAGACAGATGCCCTGAAATAAAGTCTAAGGAAAAAGTGTCCCCTTTCACATTTGCTGTTTGTAAAGAGTTTCATTTATTGAAGGGGCATTTTATTCTATTTAATTTAAAAAATCCCCTCCCCCCCAAAAAAGCTAGTGGAGTCTTCCAAAATACTGAGTACAGTAGCAACAACTAAAATTTAGAGAGTATTAGTATGTTTTCTTTACTAATCTTCTCTTTCGTAAGAGTAAAGAAGAAAAAATTTTAGATTTAAAACAGTAAATTGGAACAAGAACTCATTAGTACCCTTTGAGGGCTTCTAGCTTTCAAGGAGTATAATATGTTGAAGGAAAATGAAATAGAGGATTTAGTTCCAAGCAAAGAAAATCTGCAGCCAGAATTCATAGAAAGCATTTCTATATTATAATTCTCAAAAGCATCAGTCCCTCCCCAAAAAGGAGCCAGTTAACTCTAGTGGAATAATTCGTAAATAAATATATACAGTGGGCCCCATGAAAGCATTACTTTATGTCATATGTCATAAGCAGAATTGTCCAGTGCATCTTCATTTTAGCTAAAGGAAAGCAGAATGTGATTTGGGATAGCCAATTTTTATTAGTTAATGACAAGAAAATGTTAATGAGTTACACTATTTTGAATTTTCTAAAATAATCTGAGGAATATGTAAGTTCCTAACTGCTAAAGGCATAGCAATTTTCTTAGTGATATTGCCAAAGGAGATGTTTCCATAATGCTCAAAAACATTTTCCTTCCTTCCTTCCTTCCTTCCTTCCTTCCTTCCTTCCTTCCTTCCTTCCTTCCTTCCTTCCTTCCTTCCTTCCTTCTTCTGCTTTCTCCCTGCTTTCTTCCTTTCTTCCTTCCTCCCTTCCTTTGCTTCATTCTTTTTGACTCAATTATTTTGAAAGAAAAAAGGCTAGCTTATAGAGCTTCACCCACTAGTCTGATCGAAGAAACCCAGTCCAAAAACTAGAAGTAATTTCAAAATAGGTAAGAATTTATTACTGTTTAGAAAAACAGAGTACAACATACCAAAATCACAGTAATATTTATAAGATTCATATTTTTTTTACCTCTTTTATTGCTCTCCACAGATTCGCCTAGATACTTTTCTCTACAAATCCTATAAGCTCCACGTTTACTTGAAAAAACTTCTGTCCAAAAACACATGACTAGGTAGACCCAGGTCCTGCTAAATGCCAAACCCATGCTTTTAAACATTGTACTGAACTACCTCTTAGGGACACAGTTCAGAGTTACAATCTAGCAGACAAGTGAAAACAGCTTTTACTAAGTTGCTGGCAAATTTAAAATCTATAGCATCGCAGTTTGGAGAGCATTTAGATTTTAAATTGTGGACTCCCACAATTTAAAGATTATGTTTTTAGCTCCATATTTGATGAGGAAATGACCTCGTGTCTCAAAAATTAAGAACAGAAAATCTTTAATGATGGATATTTTATTGTTGGGAAAGAACGATTCACAGGGTAGCCTTAATTTCCAGAAATTAATGAGTTAGAATTTTTTTTCTTATAACAATCAGCAGCTTGATGATGGTAATTCATATATATGCATATATGCCTGTGTGTATGTAATTTATATCTAATATAATTATATATTAAGGACAAAGTATTCTTTCCACATTTGTTATCTGCAAAGAGCTTCAAATAATTGATGGGAGAATTTGTTTCTATGTGACTGAAAAAATACCATATTATATGCCAAATATGTATGTATGTATATTATCATATTTAATACAGGGTCTTTCCATGAGATAGATCTGTTTAGACTACAATAACTATCCTAAATCAAATGAATGGGCAAGATTGGGATGGTTCCCTGTTTAGTTACTGAAAAAATCAAGAGATTAAAATCATATGGTTAAAGCTAATTTGATGAAGCAGGGCTGTGATGGTTAGAAAAGGAGCCAACATTCATGAATTTTAATTTCCTTGTGTTTTAAGAGCAATAAACTATTAGATTATGTCATTATCCCCTACTTGTTCTTCCAAAATAATAAAGAAAAAACCGAATACTCTTTTTAGTTCACATATTGAAGTTTTAAATGATAGTTTCTGATTATTGTTGAGCACTAAACTTCAGTTCCTCAACTTGGGTCATACTGTTGTTTTTTTCCTAAACACACACACACACACACACACACACACACACACACACACACAGAAATATTTTAAGATATTACATATGCTTGTCAATGAATGTTTATTTGTTAATTGACTCATCCTCCTCCCCAGAGAGGAAGAGCACAGAATAGAAAGACAACAATGAGACAGTTTCAGACAAAACACCGCCTGCTTTGACTTCTTTAGCTTTGCTTTACTTTGAGCCAACATGATGAAGAAGAGGCTCCCCATTTCCGTCCTTTATAAGGGTTGGGGGCCGTGTGGTGACTGGAACACTAAAAGACAAAGTTAAGGCCCATTTTAAAAAAATATTTGGGAAAGGTATAGACACCTCAGAGGGTCTGAAAAAGGAAATAGGCATATACTTGATATGTGTAATAAAATAACTTCCTTAAATTTCTGGAATTTACTATTTATTGAAGATTGGCTATGATCTGAATTTTAATTGTTCATGGAGCTCAGATCCCATGGACAATATAACCAGTAGGGATAAATGAGGAACAACACTTCCTAAGTCCTATTTCCAGGTCATATGCTTCTTTCATTCTAATAATGTTACCTCCCTTAAAATTTGTGCACTCCTTTTGGCCATTTCTAGGACGTTATTTATCTATTCAAGCAGTTGTTTTGCCTCCTCTTTTAGGTAATTTCTAGGAGAAAAAAATATCCAAAAGAAAACTTATTGTGGCTAACGCATTAAAAGTACACACTCTCTGTGTTCAGGACAGAAAATCAATGTAGATTAGAAATGAAGAGACTTGAAATAGTAGTAAATTAACAGTGCTTCTAATGACTTAGTGTAGTTGTGAAAATAAGTCTTTTTTTCATAAGCCTGGGAAGAAAAAAAATCATTATAAATTTTATGGATTTAGCCTATAGTATTAAAATAAATATAATAATGCAACACGGTGAATGCAGTTAATTCTCAAAAGTATATTTTTTCTTGGGGAAATATGGGTCTTTTATTCTACAAAAAGATACTTTGTGCTCACATTCTGATGTTAGACTGTGACTAAAGATTTATAGACTGTGATAAATATAAGTAACTACATTCTGACAGTCTAAATATTTGTTTGTAGATCATCTAATAACTTTTTGAAAAAAAAATTGAAGAAATGTGATATTTGTGTATGTATAAAGTAAAAAAATAGTTCATGTAGATACTTTTAAAAATCAGAAAGTAAAACTTGACATACAATAAAATAAAAATCCTTCTCCTTACCCCTCTCCAACTGGTCGTAATTTTTTATAGTTCTTCTGGGGTACATATGTATACACCTCAGAGATCTGTAATAGCAAAATTATTTTTGTCTAATTTATTTTTGGATGACACTTTGTTTATATAGCACCCCCACCCCCACCTTCACTGGAGTTCCTAGTTGTCTTTCTTTTACTCTTATAACAGAGAAGACAGATGTGTTTTTTTAAAAAATACATATATTCTAAATATATTTCCATTTCTATACTCATTCTATCTATTGATCGATATTCATTCTGTACTTATTTTGGAAACTCACTGCTTTCCTCTTTGAATTTAGACCATTTCTTTATATGTGACCATGATTTTATCTTTAGCTTTTTGTTTTAATGGTAGCTGTTATTCTCCAGAGATTTATTTCTCTCACAGTATTCTATCCATTTGCTCCTATCAAAATTGATTGCTCTCTATGCCTATTAGACATCTGTCTTCCCTGCTCTATTCTCCTGGGTTAGATTCATACTTGCTTAGATTCTATGAATTTTATTTCTGATATTTCTCACATAACTTTCAGAAAAAGCATTTGTGAGGTAAACTTTCTGAGTTTATTCTACCTTTACACTTGAAAAATAGTTTTGCTAGATGCAGAATTCAGAGTGAGCATTACATTTTCTTAGAGCAAGAAAGTAATTGTTCAATTGCATTCTAGGAAGCCTGATATCAATCTGTTCATCATTTAACTGTAGATCACTTGAAAATAAAGTTCTTGAAATACTCACTTTATACTCGTTTTAACATTTCAAAATGAGGTGCATATGTGTGTGCCCGATTAAAAATTTTGTAGGTCCTCTGGATTTGAAAATATGAATGCCTTCAACTCTGGACTTTGTATCATTTTGATTCTCTATGCTTTTGAACATTTGTCTTTGTTATCCCCCATATAATTTATTATGTATTCTAGCCATTTGCTTGTTTATTTACTTACTTAAAAAATTTTTATTTTTCTCCAGAGAGTTAAACACTGCTGGTTGTAAAAGTGATAAAGGGTTTATCCCTGTTTTCCGGCCCACTTTTTGCTCTCCTTTGTTCACATTTCTTCCTCAAGTCTCCAGAGTATCCACAATTCTGCCCAGCAGTTCAGCTTCCTTTGTGTCTGTTGCCCCTCCACATGTATTGTAGACTGCCAGTTGTTCCACTCTGCTTAGTAATCAATATTTATATATCTGGTCTTCCTTTTCCAGCAACTGACTGCAATATCTCTGCTGTTAATGTTTTACTGCTAATAGCTGTAGGACTGAACTCATAGCATGCTCAGTTTGATTTTTTAATCAAAAGTGGAACAATAATTACCAAAGTACATTAAACATGTTTTGCATTCATTTCCTTTTTTCAATGAGATATGAACAAACGAGATTGTTATACAAAGGTGTGGAAATCCAATGACTATCAGAATCTCTTCACCCTTTGAAAAGTGATTAATTGGTCACTTATCATATGGTAAGCACTGTGATTTGCATGAGGTATACCATACTATAAAAGCCTCCAATTTTTTTACATTTTAACACAGAAGGAAACAATATATAACCAAGTAAATGCAATATTTTTAATAATGACTAAGAGAGAAGTACAGGATATAACATGATCCAGAGAACAGGTTGGACAAGTCAACCTGTGGTCTGGGAAGGTTCAGGAGATGCTTCATAGAGGAAGTGGCACATGTGCTAAGACTTAGAAAATGAATAGTATATCACTGGAAAGACAGGAGAGGGGAGAATTCTAGGAAGAGATAACAACAGAAGTGAAAATATGGAGGTATTTAAAAATATCATTGTATTTTTACTAATTATTATTAGATCCACATGGCTGCTGCACAGGGGCTGGTTGAAAGTAAGTGTAAATGTATAGACAGGGAACAGATTGTAAAGAAAACGTTTGGCAATGCCAAACTGTTTTTATAGAACATTATTCTTTAGATAATTAGAGTTTTATATAAACAGTAGCCCTAAGCAGCTAGCGGCACGGATGGGAAAGAAAGATGAAAAGACAGATACATTTTTATGTCTTTGAATGGAGATTGGGTAATGGTGGAGCCTTTTGACAAGACAAGGATTAAAACAAGGACAATTTTGGGGAAAATTTTAAGAATTTGGTTTTTCCAAGTGCTTATTAATTATATAAATATGATCAGAGAGGAATGTGTCCTAGACCTTTGGTAGACTGTTTTCTAATAACTTGATATTACTTAGATAAAAATAGTATATATTCTCTTATATGACATAATTTTATCATCTGTAATAAAGTTTCTTTATTACACACCTGGTATGTTAAGGAGTTAGCACCAAAAAAAAAATGTAATAGCATAGTTTTATTTTTCTAAAATGACAATCAGCTTTTGGGTGAGAAAGCCTCCAAACGTTTCACTAGCCTATATTTAGTTACCCTGTTCACAGAGTTATATAATGCAATCACTTAGGTATGCATTTTGCAAACAGTTTTTTTAATAAGATACGTGAGACATTGTCTTGGCATTATGATTTTTTATGACTAAAGGTGGTTGAGTACATGCATTCAAACCAAATTCTAGTTTAAAATCAATTGAAGCAAATTTTGACAGTGTAGGTATTGTAGGATATAGATTGTCCCGTTTTTTGTTAAGGATAAACCCTATATTTTCTCTAAAAAAGAATCATGGTGATCCTGCTGTTGTCCTGCATTAGCCTGCCCATGTGCCAAAGTGGGTGTTTTTTTTTAGAGGGGTGTTGGGTTTTTTGTTTGTTTGCTTTGATCATGTACAAGCCTTATCTGACTCCTCAGCTCTCTGGTATCTTCCAGCTCAGGTAACCTCCCATTGACTTCAGCTAAAGCCCACGGGCATCCAGTTAACCAGTATTAGGGACTGTCTGCAATCTTAGCACTTTTTAGTAAAACCACAAAATCATACCAAATGCATACCAAAGTTTAGTTTAAAAAAGATGATATTTATGGAGAATTAGCTAAATGATAAGTGATCCATATATTCTCCCACAGCCAACTTATCCTACACAAATAGTACTTCATACCTGTACGTTATCAGTTTAGTTCTTGCAAGATATTTTTACCCTTGAATTGCATTTTAGCAATATGTCAATTAACGTACATGAAGAGATTTTATAAGAAACAGACTTATTGCAGACATTTATTTATTATACAGATTTTGTTGAAAGCATTACTTTAATTATATTCATAAGAAAAATCTCTCATCTCAAACCTAGGTATAATAGTGTTTTCCTTCTGCATTAGGCTGTTTTATCTTGAAGGCCCAATGAATTTACACATTAGCTGCTAATAATCTTAAGACTGAATATTTGACTGTCCAAAGGTTTTCAAAACAAGCAAACAAACAAAAAGTGCTTTATATATTTGGTTTCTAATAAAAGTAATACTTAATTTTTTGACTAAATATTTATTTAGCAGTTACTGTGTGCTAGATACTCTTCTAGACCTGGTATGGTGAATTCAGCAGTGAAAAAAATAGTCATGTGACGTGTTATTGAATTGTACACTTGAAACCTATATAACTTTATTAACCAATATCACTCCAGTAAATTTAATATATTCTTACAAATACAAAAAAAAAAAAGTCCAAGCTCTTATGGGAAAATCAGACAATATATAGGCAAAAAATATTTAATAGATCACAGGATGATGGTTCAATATTAAAATTCTTTATACTCTCTTTGATACTTTACATATATATTAAGTTATCTTTATTGAGCTGACAATTGTTCTGCTTTTACATTTGAATGATAGCAACCAATAGAATGTAATTGTTAGTTACTAACCTGGAAAATACTGAAGAAAGATAAGGGCATTTAGGTACAGAGAAGAAATTGGGAGTTACAAAAACAAAACTAAAACATTAGAACCCTAATAACCAGAGAGAATTGCATTGTTATCATTTAAGAAAATACATTTCTTATTCAATGTCCACACATATTTATTTTTTTTATTTTTTAAACTAGTATCATATAATACTAATATTTTGCTGACTGTTTTTTACTTACCATGAACTTTAATTTTCTATTGCCAGATTGCTCTCTGAATAAGTTGAATCAATTTATAATCTGTAGAATGTAAATCTTTGCCCATTTTTAAGGTGTTTATCTTTTTCTTATTAGTTTGTATTTATAGATAGTAACCTGTTTTGATATTATGGAAATTAACCTGCCATTCTTCAATATGTACTGAAAATTTCTCCAAAACTCTCTATGTTATATGTTTTTATTTTGGTTACTTCAGCCAAAATAATTTTTATCTAATAAAATATTTATAGTTTCTGAGTTTCCTGTATATATTTCCTACATTTTCCTCTAGGATATTTATTATTTAATTTTTTATGGTAAAATTTTAACTCATTTGGAATGTATTTTAGTCTTTATAAGGGCACTAACACTATTTTCTTCCATGTGGGTAATTATTTTGTGGCACTATTTATTTTCCCAAGTAATTGAAATATCTTATTTGTTTATATTAAATTATCATATATTCTGCTTTTTCTCAATTATCTGTTCTGTTCTACCAATTCATTTCTATCCGATGTCACTACCTAATTGATGATTACCATGAATTTATAGTATTTTCTGACAGATGGTGAAACAACTCTGCTTACTTATTATTTCACTTGCTCATAGTTTCCTTGGCTATTCTCCAACATTATTCTTTACTGTTAATTTTACAATTATTATATTCCATTAAAAACAATAAAACTTATTAGGATTATAACTGAAACTGCTTTTTAAAATTAATTTGACTAAAGAGTTATTTTTATGAGGTTTAGACTTCCCTCCCAAGAACTCGGTATATCACTTCATTTTAATTCGTCATTTTTATTTTGATCTTCAATAGACTTTATAGATTTTATCATATAGATTTTATATTTTACTTATTAAATTTATTCCTGTGTATTCTGTTGGTTTTATAATAATTGTGAATGGAAAAATTTCTCCTTTCTAAGTACTTATTATTAAGATGGAGGAAATATATAGTTTTAGCATACTTATCATGTTAGAATTCTCTTATAAAGTTTTTCTAGCATCCATTTGTTTTTTTCAGGTGCTATCCTTACACAGAAACTTTGTCATTTATGTCTAAAATTATTATTTATAGTCTTATTGTATTATAATAATTCTCCAAGAATATGTTAAAAATAAATGGCTCAATAAAAGTTTAAAAAAAAATAAATGGCAATAGCAAAAATTTCAGTCAAGTTATGAATTTAAATATCATGGTTTTAGCATCTTTGTTATTTATTGTGTAATTGCTATTGGTATTCAGTATATAATCTTTACTGTATTTAAATAGTTTCCTTCACTTATCAGGAATAACAATGTATTTTGTTAAATACTTTTAAACCTATATTAATATGATAATATGATTTCTTTGTAAAATTTTGGATATATTCAATTAGGTTGATAAATATTCTGATATTAACAACCTTCCTTTACTAGGCTGTACCTTATTTGTTGATAATATATTAATTATTATTTCAATTACTATATTCTTCTATTATTTTTATTCCCATATTTTACCTTTATTTAAAAATGAGATTCATTCATTGCTTTTCACTTATGCTATTTTGCAAATTATACAGACTTCTTTAAATAAATTGAGATTTCCTTCTGTGATCTAATATAGTTCATCTGAGCTATTAAATTTGCTAGAACTCACCTATGAAATCATCTAGTCCAATACTTTGATGCATGGTAGCTATTTAAACATTTTTTCAATTCATTCTACAGTAATTGGTGGCCTTTCAAGTTTTTTACTCCTTGTATTATTTTGGTAACATGAATTATGACCAAGCAATTAGTTTCTGGGGCTTTTATGTTTTTGTCATAGAGTTACAGTATTATTTGATTTCTTTTTAACGTCTCTTCTTTATCTCTGATTTGGTCACTTTTCTCTTTCCTTTTTTTATTCTTTTTTCTTTTCTCATTCCGTGTATTATTATATCTGCCCTCCTCCCTCATTCTACAGTAATTAGAAGAGGCAGGATCTTGACATGGCATGAACACCACCTACAGGAGACTTGCTAATTTTTATGGCAATGGATGTAGCGAATTAATGATGTAAATGACTGACTTTACTTGGTTTAGATTTTCTTAGCATAGTCTATGTCAAATAACAATATAAACAATCATTTAACAAGAAAAAAAGTTTCTGACTGAACAAAGAATTTCAACTTCAAGTTAATTCTGAAATTCATTAACAATTTTCATTTTAGAATTTGAGCCAAATTGACACTAAATGAAGAATGGCCTTTGGGACTAGTAATTACTACAAAGTCACTCTAGTGTAATATCTCTATACTATTTATTTCAAAATAAATCTTTCTTTGCAACAATATCACAAAATACTCTGAATTTGACCCTCCATATGACTTCTGAACAATTTTCCTTACAGTATGCCTTTTTATTGCCCAGCTGTCTCCTTAATGGAATAGTTGTCATTTTCCTGGCCATCTCTGTGTTTATTTGTAGACATCTTGTCAGTGGTTTTTAGAAATGTTGACTCATCTGGGAACTCCAAGCACGAAAACATGTTATCTAAACTCCGCAGTTAAACCTCCGTCTGCCTATACCTGTCACTTTCTGGAACAATGGAATCAATTTCCTCTCTTTCACTCCCTCCCTCTTTTTTTTTTTTTTTTTTCTTTTAGACATGCCACTTATGTTTAAGGAATTTCATAAAAGAGGTGTTTTACTGCATATATTGAACTCATTTAGTCTAGAACTTATTTTTTTTGGGGGGGGAGTGTCATGGAGTAGAAAAAATTGGTATGTGTTTGTAAGAAGATGCCCTTTGCAAGTGCAGCTGCTATTTTCTTAAATAATTTCATTTCACGGTACAGTAAAATTGGAACCAGGAGATATCTTATTTTAATTCTCTTGTCATTAGTTTTTGATGGAGGGCTTAAATACTTACATTTACATTCAAAGTTACACTTTCAGAATAGTTTGTGTTGGAAATATTGTGATGAGGCAAAAATATAATCTGGCACAGTTTTTATTCTATATTCTAAAATCTTTGTTTCTTTTTCCTTCTCATTCTCTTTTTCTTGTTACCAATATTACTATTTTATTATTATTACTTTAATACAGGACACTTAATCAAAATCATGGGAAGATGTGTGGGCTTTTTGAGGGGTTTCTAACATGGTGATGTTCAGCTGACAACTTAATAAAATTAAGATTAATTTAGCCCTATAACTTTAGGTCAGCCTAGAACGATGAGTTGGATGTGTTTTTTTGAATTGCTGTATACGTCAATATAGAGTGAATGAGAATAAGATTCACTGATAAAGAGATTAAAAAATTATCAATTTTAACAAGCCTAATTTTACCGAAGGAGAAATTAGTGACATTTGTAATGTTTTTTATGCCCCCACTACTATTGATGTATGAATGAATTTCAATAAAACAAAGAGAATGCTTGCTTTTGGATGTCTGCCACTAATTCCTGTTCCCAAGGCATAATTTAATTATGGCTTTTCTGAACTAAAAAATAGCTAATAATCTTGTAAAAGTTTTCAAAAATGTTATCCTTTTTTCACCAAAGGCAGTTGTCCAGTTTGAACTCACTTGCGCTGTTCTTAATAACATGACAAAAATAAACAAGACTTAAGAGAATATTTGTTATTTATCTGGTGATGACTTTTCTCAGGTACTATTGCCATCCCCTTTATTATGGCAAAAAGACTATTCATAATTGTACTACTCCACCTTATTTTTAATATGTAACATTACTGTTATTATGCAAAAATAAGTTTTTTTTAAATTTTTAAATGAAAAAAATTGGCTTTTTAGTATTACTTAGGGCATGTATCATTCCCCTGAAATTGCTTTTTTCTTTCACTCTGATCACTTTGGACTCAAATTCATTCATGGTTAAGCCTCCACTCAGTTTTCATTTCTTAGTGTTAGTTTGCTTTCAGCCATAAAATATGCACAGAATAGAATATAAATTTTAAATCTCTAAAGCAAGAAACAGTGACATAAATGGAGTTCCTAGACTAAACTATCTTTAGTTATTTCACCTTTTAAAACATATTTGATTATTTTATTTTACTTGATAGTTCTTGAAAAAATTTATATTATTGCTTCTAGTGTTTTCCTCATTTTAGCATTTCATGCAGCTAGATATATATAAATAAATGCCTAAGCATAAATTATTTATATTTTAACTTGGTTTATAGGCATGTTTAAGAGTTTATATATTCTCATGAAATATGCAAGAATTCCATAAAATGAGTGATGCAAAAATTATATAACTAAAAATTGCATTAAAATCAGGTTACACAAAAGTTGGAGAAAGGTATACAAACAATTGCATAATTTAAAAATTAAAATAATAAAGTTTCATTATGTTCTTTTTTAATGTTCTTTTTTACTTTTTGTTTTTTCATCTTTATGGCAAAATTGCCTTAAAGCAAATTAGTTATGAAGTGAAAATATTTGCAGCAAAAATACTTGCAGCAAAAATGTTTAGGACAAAGAGGCTTACAGTAAAAATACCTAAAACCGAAGAGAACAATACCCTGCTGAGGATTGCCCCTTTTTTAGAAATGTTTTATTTTCTGTGTCTTATTGTTCAATAATGTCAGCAGCAATAACTGCAGTTAAAATATTTTACCTCCTTCCTTTTAGAATTTTACTGATTCATGTACACTTAAATATGGTTATACTTGGGCTATTACTTTAATTTCTTTGAGTTTTCTGATCTGTTTGATGGGGATGCTAATGGTTACTGGATCTATCAGAAGAAGGTAGAAAAAAGATTTATAAAGTATAAAGCACAAATATTTAGAATGATAATCCTCATATACCATTTACCCTTTATACTTCTATGCTGTGAATAGCCTATTCTTTTTATTGCTTATCTTCATTTATATCACACTAATGTATCTGATTTCACAGTTTAATTATAGTGCTTTTGCAGCCTATTAATAAGTGGAAAGTTATATAGGATTTCGGTGATTAAATACTTGCTTGGAGAAGAATAATTTTTAAAAGTACATCTTACAAGTTCTTTAATAGAGGTGTATAGGAATATAAGGATCATGTTCATCAAATGCATTTAAAAATTTAGGAAATAATTATATCGATAATAACTTGGTTACAGATTCATATATTAGCATATTTACAGTTACCACTCACTCTGTTTCCTGAACTCCTCTAGAATGCTAGTTTAGTAGGGTCAGAATGTCAATTGCTCTTTATTCTTAAACCCAGCACTGCTGATTCCCTAAGCCCTAGTGTTACACTTATGTCACTAGTCTATATTTTTCTTATGTTGAGATTCCTCACAAGACCCCTGTTTTTCTTTCTGTCATCTAGTATTCCCTGGGACTACCTCATGAATTAGATATATCCAAACAATGTTGATTCTCAAATGGAAAGAAAATGGGTTTAGACCCTTTCAATCTCCATTCTCACAGGAATTGTTTTAGTCTATCTTAGTGGAGAGATTCTTACGAATTCCTAGGGGAGGGCTATTGAATAATTTGCAGGCCAGCCAACAACATGTAAATACTTGACTTCGCCTGACCAAATTAGATATTACAGTTGTCCTTTTTCCACTGACCTTAAGTGAACTTAAATGGATGCTTGCCTTATATAACTAAAAGATAGTGTTAGCAGAACTAATGGAGTATCTCCATCAGTATTTCTAACAAAGACCGCCCCTCCATGCAAATAGCAGTTTTTATTCCTCAACAGTTTTAATGCCTAGCCTCCCCGGAAGATATCCAGCAGAACAAATGACCTCTAACCACACACCTACTGAATAGAATTTTATTGGTTAGTAATCACTTTGTTCCCATTATTATATGGGACAACATTGAATATTTGGTTGGAAATCACCAGTTACTTATAACTTGATATAATTTTTTTCTCTAAAAATCATAAAATTTGGTAATAGTCAAGGTTCTAGAATCTAAGGATAAGGATATGGCTCTGTTATTTCTGATATGTATTGACCCACCTGCTCTTATTCAAGTCAAATATACTCTTTAAACTCTCTTCTTCTTCACACCGTTATCAGTCATGAATATAGAGTAAAAGATTAATATAAAATAATAATAATGACATGATAATAATGACATAAGTAGGCTCTCAAATGCTCATCTATTACATATAAAAACTTTACTTTTTTGTTTTCAACACAATCCTTAGCCAGACTTTACTGAGACTTAGTAGCAGAGACGTAACGTCCAGGAGTCAAAAATTTTTCTGAACTAAGAATAATCCAAATTATTTAAGTCCTCTTCTGGGTTCCAGTATTTTTCTACTAGAACATTTTTTAAAAATGTTCTTTATGCATCTCTTTGTCATAAGATACAACAAATTTTTGAATAGAAATGGACCTGCTTTCCTCCTCCTCTTTATCTCTTTTCATTTTTAATGTTTCCAATATGATTTCCAACTTTCAGGATTCAGCAGAAAAAGGGTCACTACTTTTTCAAACCTTGCTCATTGTCATGAGAACTATTACCAGGAATGAAACATTTTCAATCTGACACTAAAAAGCAAGATAAATAACATGCATGGTTGTAAACTGCCACACTAACGATGTTTCAAAATTCCCATTCCTCACTATTTTCATAATTCACCTATCAACAGCTCTATTTATTTGGGAATTGTTTTAATGGGATATTGTCTATACAAAGGCATAGATGATAAGGCCACACACATTCATTGGGATAAACAGAACTATAAATTATATATAATTTCAAATGTAAAATTATAAAGATCCCAGAAAAGCAGCTTCTCATATTTTCTGAACTCAGCAGATGATACATGAATTAGTAATGCTTGGACGTATCTAAGTCCACACTACAGTGTACCTGTTATCAGTAGAGATGCTGTCATTAAACTGTTTCAGAAGAGCACTGCAAACTGTTTCCTATAATGCTGTGGTAAGGGCTGCCACAGGAATTTTGTGAAGTCCTCAGAGAATAATGTGGTTTTAGCATGCTCAGGGCCAATGATATATCAAGGGTCTCCCCAGAGTAATCACGTGTGGTAGCTTATAGATGGGCCTGCGATCAGTATAGAAACAATCTTTGCAGTTACTAAATTCAATGAATTAGTTCACTTGAATATTTTTAGACTTCATTGATTCTGAAGGTGTGGGAGTCCGCTGCCCTGCAAGGCACAAGTAGGTACTGGCACTCTGTTACATTTGGAAAATGCCTACAGAGTCTGCTACCACTTAGGGAATACAGATCTTTTTTTGTGCAGAGTTTGATTATATTAATGGTAATAAGAATAATAAAAAGAGACCTCTGAGTATCAGTTCCTAGAAGACATAAATGAAAATATTAGGGAAACACAACTGTAAACCCAATTCTAAAATTTCCTTTGGGAATCACATAGATTTTTATGGATTGTCTATCACCTTTAATTTGGGCATCGAAACCAATAAAACATAGACCTTTATATTATTACTAGATTCTAGAGTATCAGTTTTCTATACATATTTTTCCTACGTTTTCTTTAAATCAGATTATTGCTCTGAAAAGAGAAATGACATTTTTAAAAAGATGAATTATTAAATGCAGTATTGCCAAGGATAATTCATGATGTACATTGTGTTTTGACAATAGTGAAGAAAGCAAGTTTGTTTGAAATAACAATGAAAACATTATATTTATGTCATAAAATGAGGTTACCATGTATATCAGTGTGAATATATTCAAAATTTCATGCCTCTTCTTAAACGTTTCCCCTATAAGCATATATTACTGTTTATCTTCTAGTTCTACTTCTCTTTTCTATCATCCCCTATTTTTCTCTTCTGAATAAGGACTGAAGTTAATTGAGTTAAATTTACTTAATGACTGAAAAGTTTCTTAAAATTGTCTACTAAAATCTATGAGAAATGTATAATTTGAAAATATAACTCAGCAATTAAGTATGTTGTACTTTGACATTTGATTTGTTTCACATTTCTTTCACAATATGTGTGATATTTCACATTATTTCACACTAAGAGAGTTCAAAACATGTTCTGATGCCACTCTGTGCATGACTGTGGTTATTTCTCATATCAAGGGACCAGCATTGTCTGGCTGTTCACTTGGCAGAAATGCAAGACAGAGTTTACATACTGGCAGGATGGTTTAAGAGATGATATTAAGTATTTCTTTCAGCCCTCAAATACTCTGATTCTTAGATTTCTAGACTTTAAGATTTTTGCAAGTATTGAAAGTTTTCTTTCATGACAGAGACAATAGTTTGTAAATATTTTAATGGACACTTGTCTGTAATTATTTCTCATTGCTAACATTGTTTTTATAATTTGTGAATATGTTAACATGTCGACACATGATATTTTTTTTTAAAAGTTGTCTTATATAAAGAATAACCATTTCACTCAAACTAAGAAACTCTATCTTTGATTTTTGCATATTAAGTCTCTACTGTTATCAGGTGAAAATTCATTAAAGCAAAACAAAAAAAAAATGAACATCTACCATATTCTAGGCACTTGCTTTAGTATATAAATCTTACACAATATCTAAAATATTATTTTCAACTTCAAGGGGCTCATACAACAAATAAATTGTAATGTTATTTACCATATTAGAGAAACATAAGAAGAAACATCCATATCTGTTTGAGAGAGTTAACAAAGACTATAGAGAAGGTAAAATTTGGGCTGAAACTAGGAGAACACAGTGTTTTGCCAGCAGAAAAAAATCTAAGGGGATCAGAGTATGCAGAGGCAAAGAGGCAAGACAGAGCTCATCACAGTCACAAGACTTAAAAGGTTTCCTACCCAGGGCTTATGAATTAAAGTAGCAGAAGTCTACTGACTCTTTTTCTCTCTCCTTCCTTCCCGCCCTTTCTTCTTATTATCTCTTCAGTAATCTTTGGCTTTCTGTTTTATGTTTAGTTTCTCCCAACTGCCCATGCTCTTCAAGGTAGTAATAAATGATTTTTAGCATTGCTGCACTCACCACCACCACCACCACCACTAACAATTCCAGATTAGTTTGCTCGATTTTCACAATTAAAATCCACATGTTTATTGAGCAGAAGCATTTTTTAAATAGATTATGCTATGTTTTCAGGAAGGAGGTCTCTTTAGGCTTCTAATATGGTAAATTATTTTTTATAGCTACAGAGTTGATAGGCAGCAAATTTAGGTAGGGAGCCTTTAAAAAATAAATGTCTGATCGCTGGTTGCTTCAAGTTTCAATTTCCACACACCCAGGAAATACTAGGTGACTAGGTAGCATTTCAATTGGTCTTCATAATTGTAAACTGCAAATAGACTTACTAATTTAATTCAATGTGAGGATATATATTTGATCCATGTAAGAGAAGCATTGTGAAAATGATGCAAGAATCTTTTACCATCTAAAAAACAAAATGGACGGTAACTCCTCATGCATAAACCAGATGTTTCAGGAATTTTATTGTGAACAGGTGTTTCAATCCAAGCAACTGGTGATTAAAGAAAACCAAGTTTGCCGTGACTCAGCAATTTTATTAATCGATATAGTAACCTGCCTTTGAAATTTATATGCTGAAGATTTAAATGTACAAATGAAATAGGTACCAAATAACTCTAATGGCCAGCTGTGATATATGAATTTTATTATTATTATTATTATTATTATTATTATTATTATTACAACTTCTATTTATTTCATGTCTAACAAGTGTCAGGAGTATGACATAGACCATGCTTATCTTTTTAATATAATGCTAAGTGAATTCTATTTCCACAGTGAGGAAACATGTTCCTTAATCTTAAATAACTAGCTAAAAGTTACAGGATTGACAGGTACTGATTATGATTATAAAACTGGAACAAGTAATTGTTTTCTCAAGATATTTATAGAAATGAGAAAGTCTATGACATTGTTTAAATAAGGGTTTGTCTAGGTCCAGGAGACTTGATGAACACATGAGATGATTTTGAGTCCCTTGATAGAAATGAGTGCACTCAGATCTCAACCCAAGGGCAAGTCCATGTCCTGATGTATATGAACTTTTATAGGAAGTACTTTTTATTCTTGTCTTATACATCTTTGGATATCAATTTATATTTAAAACATATATAAGTGAATAAATTATATACATTAGTATATGAGTATATGTACACTCCTAGTAATATACATATATGTGTGTATGTTTAACTTTTGCTACAAAATTAATCGAATCTTTTCTTTGTCATTAAATAGAAAATAAAAATCAGTCATTCATGTTTTGTTCTAACATATCTAACATATCTAAAGGTCTAACATATGGAGATCCTCTATATGAAAATTGTTTTTCTGATAAAAATTCAGTATGTATATATTAGTTCATATGAATAAGATTATTCTTCTGACAGCACATTATATAGAGGATGGGAGAAAAGGCAAATAAGTAAGTTCTTCCCATGCTTATTTTAAGGCAGCCAGCATTTATTTTATCAGTTCACTGATAGAAGTAAGCTGTTAAATGCTCTGGCTAATAAAGGTGAAAAAACAATATAATTTTTTCAACAGCCCAGTCATATCATGGTATGTAAAGTAATTAATATGTGCTTAAATTATTGTTCATCAGTTTCTTATTCCACAAGGAACTCTTTCAAGAAATCTCTGGGGAGGAGTGGTAGGTGGGTAAGAATGGTTTTGGATGTTGTAAATGGTTGTTTAACAGTTTGAAGGTTTGATGAGCTCAGGTTGAAATATTTATATTTACGGGAGAAGAAATCATTAATCCATCCTGTACAAGTAGCTTACAATCGATAGCCATGTGTATCCTGTGGTAGTCACTGATGGAAGTGGAAAGCTTTTAATATACATAAAGGTTGACAATTGCAATTAAATATCTTACTCTTAATATTACCATAATCTAAAGGAAAATATCCTCTTAAAGTAATGTAAGTTACTGTATTTTGGAAATATTTATTAAAATATGCTAGTTTTGTTGCACTTTAAAAATGAATGCATTTGATAAATTATTCAAAAGGGGCACATCTCAGACATGTTGTATTAGTCCTTAACAAATTTAACAAGTTTATTGGAACTAAATATAGGTTTTCTTTCTAAGTATAATAATAAATTGCCAGAATTTGTCATTTAAACATACAAAATGTGAAGCATGGTAGAAAATGTATTTATAACTCTACATGAAAACTATAAGCAACTCATTCACCAAAACATTAGTTATACACCATTGTGTTACTTGATAGATGATTGACCAAACTCCATAACCACAATTTTTATATGCCTGAGGATTTACATTTATTTTATCTGATAAGGATAAGCCAAGTTTACATGAGATCTAAACATAATAAAAATTAATATTTAGTAAACAGATAAAAAAGTTCAAAGCTAAAATGTTTCCTGAATAATTAATGACCTGAGTTTTTCCCCCCCTCAAACAGTAAAAGTTAGAATGAAAAATGAAGTCTTATTTTATTTAATTTAGAGATTTAATTCTAATTATTTAATATCAGCCCTTTCTGGCCTACTTTAGCAACATTTATCTACATTTTTCTTCTTAAATATTTTCACCTATTTTATTATCATGTCTGGGTATTAGAGTGATCTGGCACATATTTCATTTGCACATTTAAACTAATTTACGGTTGGGATGGTGGAAAATGAATTCAGAGCCAAAATCTTCTGACAAGGAAAGGACCACACTTAACGTTTTCAATTCAAAGCACAAGGGATTTAACATATGGTACTGTTGAACTCATTATACTAACACATCCTTTTATTTGGAGAGTTGAACAACAGAAAAACAATTACAGAATAACAATACCTTTTGACTTAAAAAATGGATGAGGTTAGAGAAACTGAGAAAAGTCACCCTTTATGTTATATTTTAGCTTAGAAGTTTGACTTTTCTTTCTGGAAAAAAGAAATGTATTAAGTCTGGAAGAAACTAAAGCTTACTTACATAGTAATTTAACTATAGTAAGTTAGACTGGACAGGAATTTAGCAGTCTTCTAATTTAAACTCTTAATTTTAGATGAATTACCAGAAGCTCAGAAAGGGTTAATTATTTCCTGAAAACTGTACAGCTCTTGTAAAAGACCGAAGCCTAAAATTTGGTGTCTGGTAGTTTTTCAATCACATCATGCTATTTGAAGTTATAAGTCACACTGAGAGCATTTTCTAAATTAAAAACCTGTTTTGGCTAATTTATCAATAAGAAATAAGAGCCATGTATATCTCTGGTAAAGTTGCCATTCTAATGAGTAATGAAATATGACTATGCTGTAAACATTTCTCTTATTGGAGTTTTAAAAAGCCTATACCTGCTAAATTTTAAATTTTTATTAAGAATTCCAACTATCATTTGACAGCTTACTTTTTTATATTTATTTAAATAATTCACTTTTATTTGCAAGTCCTCTCTTTATATTTCTTGATTTTTCAGCCCAGAACCCTAGGCTAGACAATAGGAGTTTAGAGTTTCCAGCTCTTCCATTTAATGACATAACCTCAGGCAAGACAACTCTTCTCAGGGTCTATGTTGTCTCAATTGTAAATAGATGGAGTTGGACAGTATGATACTATAGATTCATTCCAGTTGCAATATTCTACACAATATTCTATCATTCTTTGGCATTTTTATTGGACCCTTTTAATGATAATCATGAAATTTCTTTGATCCATATATTTCACCTCAGAATGTAGATAAAAAAACATCCTTTTTTCTGGCTTTCTGACTTTTATTTCTTCTTTTCTCTCTTCTTAACTTTATTTCGGTCCCTCTTATCGCCTTCATTCTCACTCTTGGGATTTACAGTCTCAAACAATAGTGAAAGAGATCAATCTACTTAGTTAAGCATATTTGGATACATGTGTCAGACAAAATATATGTGCTTTATAGTTATCTAAGTTCTTTCAGATAAATAGCACTTGATGGAAAGACGTATTGCCAGTGTGTTTGTTACAGAAGCATGAAA
This sequence comes from Eidolon dupreanum, assembly GCA_028627145.1. NCBI lineage: Eukaryota > Metazoa > Chordata > Mammalia > Chiroptera > Pteropodidae > Eidolon > Eidolon dupreanum. The sequence continues at coordinate 146,855,549 of CM053502.1, forward strand.
CCAGTTAACCACTAAGGTGAAGGAGGAAAAATGCATTGAAAAGCACATATCTGGATCACCAGTGTTCCCATGGGAAGAGGGGACAAGAGCTTGCTCCATCTCTGTGATTTCCATAGTGTGTGCGTGTGTGTGTGTGTGTGTGTGTGTGTGTGTGTGTGTATACACACACACACACACATATATATAATTAAGTCAACACTTTCACTTATGTAGATAATTTTTGTTGTGATTTTAATTTTATTGTTTGTACAGCTGCGGTGGAAATTTTTTGAATTGCTGACACATTACTAGTGATAAGACTTTCAAATTGCATAAAACAAATATTTATACTCTTTCTGAAATTGTGATTAGAAATTTAATATTTAATATTTGAAATACATGTGATGTTTTAACAAACAGAATATGGGCAATCTTTTTTTGTTGTTGTTATATCTACAACTCACAAAATCACCAAATATATCTCTCTGAGTTATAATTTGTTAGGATTGGCTACAAATATTATTGTCTCTTAGAAGGCATTGTGAACTTACAGTGCAACTGGAACATAGCCATGTGATTCTCATAGGATGAGTAGATTCACTAGGAAATTAACTGAAAGCTGACAATAGCTATTCTACCAAATATAACCAAAATCTTCACTGAAATCAGAAGTAATGTTATTGAGGAACTGCAATCTTGACTTCTAGATTTTCCAGACACACCTCTCAATTATTTCGACCAGGAATATTCAGAATCGCAGGCCTTAGAAGTTAGTAATACTAACAAAGAAGTTAGCAGCAACAGGGAGGCAGTGTTTAATTGGAAACACACTGACCTGAGATCGAAATACCTTGGTCCTGGTGTTGGTTATATCACAATGTTTAGAACTGAATTCTTTGAAGAAATCACTCATTCATAATCAGAAACCTATGTTTTCTTATTCGTAAAATTAAGTTGTTTAATAATAACACTTCAGATTTTCTTTCACAAAAGTTTGAACAGTTGATTCCCTTTGTCTTGTTAAAAGAGATCTTAACACATGGAGCCAAGAAAAGGTGGAAATACTCAAGTGAAAACAGACGGAGGGGACAAGAGCTCGCTCCATCTCTGTGATTTCCATAGTTCCCTCATCAATCCATAGTTAATAGCAGAGCTTCGCACCTCTGCAGACTGAAAATACTGAGAAGCCCTCATTTCGGAATGGTCCCATGCCAAACTCACAGAAAAATAAACCTATATCCTGCTTGAGAAAATATACAGAGGAAAAAAATGCCACAAACTCTCTTTAGAAATCCATTTTAATGATAAAAGCTCCAGCCAAAAGATTTCCCACTTGTACAACCGTGCTGCTGTCACTTTGTTCTCACATACTTCCAGTGTGGATATACTTCTTGGCTGCTGTGGGACTGTTTATATAACCACTGCCATCATGGGAAATTATAGATTTTTTTTTCATGTTTTAAAAATAGGGATTCACAGATTAGCCAGTTGCCAAAGACCACATCTACGACATTAACTTACAAGAAATCAAATGTAAAAGGGAAGCAAGAAGCAAATAAAAAGAAAAAAGGGCCACTGTGGAGTTAATAAAGTGTCAATCATGTTTTCTTATTGGATTTTGATTTATACGCTCAATAGGGCCCATTCTTTACTCATATACATATATATTTCGTATATGTATTTATATATATATATATAGTTATATTAACATTTTTTTTCAATTACAATTGACATTCAATATTATTTTATATTCGTTTTAGGTGTGTGAAACAGTGGCCAGATATCCATATAATTGACAAAGTTATCCCCCCCGATAAGTTCAGCACCCACCTGGCACCATATGTAGTTATTACAATATTATTGACTAAATTCCCTATGCTGTACTTCACATCTCCATGATTACTGTATAACTACCAATTTATACTTCTTAATTCCTTCATCTTTTTCACCCAGCCTCCCAAATATCCTCCCCTCTGGCAACCATCAGTTTGTTTTCTGTAAGTCTGTTTCTGTTCTGTTTGTTCATTTATTTTGTTCTTTACATTCCACATATAAACAAAATCATATAGTATTTGTATTTCTTTGCCTGACTTGTTTCACTTAGCATAATACCCTCTAGGTCTACGTATGTTGTCACAAATGGTAAGATTTCATTCTTTTTTATAGTTGAATAATATTCCATTGTATTTACATACTACATCTGTTTTTATCAAATTGTCTGTTGATGGACACTTAAGTTACTTCTGTATTTTGGATATTGTAAATGATGCTATAATGAATATAAGAATGCATATATCTTTTTAAATTAGTATTTTTAGATTTCTTCAGATAAATACCCAGACATAGAATTTCTGGGTCATAAGATAGTTCTATTTTTAATCTTTGAGGAACCTCCTACTATTTTCCATAGTTGCTGTACAAATTTGCAATCCCACCAACAACGTGCAAGGGTTCTCTTTTCTCCACATCCTTGTCAACACTTGTTTGTTGATTTATTGATAGACTTTCTGACAGATATGAGGTGACAACTCATGGCTTTAATTTGCATTTCTCAATAGAGACCATTCTTAATTGATATCTTTAGCAATTATAAAGTCATGACATGTTCATTAATATCTGAAGAGACCTGCATGTAGAAAAGAGACTAATGTGCTTGCCTGATTAATCTATTCCTTTAAATTTTCCTTTTTAAAAAAAAAAATACATATTTTTTATTTAAAGAGTTAAATGTATGTGATATAAAAATTGCAAACAATACAAATAAAGCAAAGGTTTAGTCTCCCTTCCCTCCCAAGCAATACCATGAACCATTGTTAAGTGCTATTAACCTCTAGTTTTAAACATTGGAGAGAAAGAGATATAGAAAATATACACCAATATATAATTATGTACTTTTAATTGCATAAGTGAGATGATTATTTCTTTGTGGATTTCTCTTTTTCAGTTAGCATAGTACTACAATCATGCTTCTTTTCATGTAATTATAAGAAAATTTTGAAATTAAAATAAAGATGCATAGCAGAAAATTATTTGGTAAACATAGAATGTGTCCTTCAGTTAGTGTATCTCATTATATAGAACAGTAGATGCTTTTAATTTAATCAGTTGTCCTCAGTAGAGTTGGCTAACATTTCTACCATATTTACAAAGACAAAATGTAACTAGTTCTTGAACGTCCTTACCTCAATGAGTGGACACATAATTCGTTTTCTTCAATCATTCCCTTTGTCTGTGCTGTCTGATTCCTACTTCTCCTTCCTTAAAAACACCCAAGGCAGATCTCATAGATTCTCAGTCTCTTTCAGATATTAATATTTCTGTTCAGTCATTTGAAACTTTGATCACTTATCCAATTTATCACTTATTCTTCCCATCAGTCTGCCTCCCTGTTTCAGGTACCTGCACTGGAAAGAGGCCACAGCTTGCTTTTCTAAGCTTTCTTTGTTTCTGCTCTCTCCCTCGTCTTCAGGGATTTTTAATCCTGCAGTGTATTGGTGAGCAGAGGAGAGATGGGGAAAAAGGGGTAAATATCTATTATTTAATTTATGGTGTTAAAGTTTTCCCAGGTTGATTGAAAATTTTTCAGTTATACCCTTTGTGTGGCTGGTGCCTCTGTGCTGGCTCTTTATGAAAGAGTGTGTGTCTTTTCTTTAAAGGATTCTTCAGCAGAAGATTGATTGACAAAATCAATCTTCCTTGCAGAACATCCACTCTGGCTCAACCTCTTTTAACCTCTCCCACCCCTGACCCCAGCTTCAAAGAACTGAGAGCCCAGCAGCAAGTACGCTACCAAAATGTCCTACTGAATAAGATGCCAGCCTCTCTTCTTTGTGATTATCTTAGATCTCAAGGGATTCTCCTAGCATTCTGGGGAAGGTGGAAATTTGGGAAAACTACGGCTATCTCTAACTAGACCACAGCTTACTATTCAGACCTTTTAGTTTCTGCTTAACTAGGCTGGAATGGAAGAGTTGCCATGAAGATCGAGGGAGCAAAAGTCGATTGGCTACCAGGGGTGTAGAAAGCCATTGCGTTTACCTTTTTTAGAAGATGAGGTACTTTTCCATGTCATTGTTTCCTAGCAGTTTTAAACAATTTAGACTATTAGAAAAGTCTTCCTCAACATCCATTATATAAGCAGAAATTAAAGAAAATCAGAGAGCTTTGCTTTACTTTTTAAATAGAACAAATTATTAATAGAAAATGGACAAAACATTCAGGACTTGTTTTTTGGCACTTAATGTTTGGTGCTCTCTTTGAATTAATTTCCTAAATATTTCTCCTATGAAGTTTTATAAATGAAAAGGTTTAGAAATTTTCTTTGGTTGTGTGGAGACATACTATGAGATGCAAGGAACTTATTGGGAAGTGCTCCTGGAGATGCATCTACAGGAAAATGAGGGAGGCTGGATGTGGCAGGGGAAGAAGCTGTAATGCTATTGCAAGTGGAACCTCAGCTCAGCCTACAAGGATTTCTGGAGCAGGCTTAGCCCTTCAGAGTTGTTCCAGGCAATGCTAATGTTGGGACATTTTTCTCCCCACATCGACCAGTCGGTAGCTGAACCCTGTCCTCTAGAAAGGGATGCAGCTGTGGGCAAGACAATTCCCTGAGGCCAGGGGCATTGACCAGTGAGAAATTCAGCTATGAGCCCTCAACAGCGAATCTTCGAATCTTCACAGCAGCAGCAAGAGGTGGGTGCCTCCACCTAAAGGGAGGATATGGAAGAGCACCACTGCATGTCTATTCCAGAAAGCATATGAATTCATTCTAATAGTATATTAGAATAAGTTTCTTCTGTTTGAACATATGTTAATCAAAATAATCTATCTCAGGAATGCCTGGCACATAGTACGAATATTTCAATTTATATAATGAGGACTTGCCTCATTTTCTCTAACTGTAAAATGAAAATTCTAATGTAAAATATTTAATGTAATAATCATGTAAGTTTTTTATGTAGTAGATGACTAATATAGGCCTGAAGTAGTAGTGTATATAATGTATTGTTTTCAACATGTTGTTATAAAGTATAATAATATTTTCAGTATATGTTAATATTCAGTATATTATTCCCTAGAACTTCTGTTTGGGGAAGAGCTGCATTTTTTTCTTATAGATGATGAGGTAGATGCATCTACATTTGTAAGATCCTTAGGGCATCCAGAACCAACCTGTCTGGTATCTTGTGGTTGTGAACTAATCGACAAAGCCATCCAACCTTCCCAGACATGTAGCTACAAAGTGACAGGAATTCGAGATAAAGGTATGGGTGTTTTCCAGTAGGATATTACAAAAATCAATGAGCATATATCATTTGTAGAAAAATATTTACAATGTCAGAGAAGGTAATGAAAGCACTAAAAAACGATTTCTCACAGGATAGCAGCACAAAAAGAAAACCTCATAAAACTGAAGAAATTTACAATTTTGGAAGCAATTGACATGTGTAAAATTATTCCTGGATCAAAAGTTGCTAAGAACCTAAAATCTTTTCTAGTTTCTAGAGAATCAACATATTGAAGACATGACTTCAATTGTAAGGACTTAGCATATGAATAGAATTGGCAGAGGATTAATGTTCCAAAGTGTTGAAACTTCAAATATAAATTATACTGTATTCGTTCTTTGTTCACTGAATGAAGAGTAGAAAAGACACTATTCTGCCAGATGTCCTTGCTTTTGCCTCCTAAAATACACATTTAGAACAATGTCCAGTCCTTTTTGTATTCCAGTGAGAAATGGTAAAATGTGCAGATACATTACCATTAATTCTTGTTTGCTTATATCTCTTCTTATTCTAAAACAGATCTTATTTTCCTGTTAAAATAAAAACAGCTATTAGAAACTCAGAGAATTGATGGGATCAACTTAAAATATTTCTCTTACAAGATGGGTGATTTTTTCCCCTACAATATTGCATACAGAAGGCTCAGAATCATGAAAGAAGTATCAACAGAGTGAATGTAATCAAATAGTCATTAAATTTCTTATTCACTCTTATAACTATATGTATGTCTGTGTGAGACAGAAATGAACATCAACATATAGAAAGAGATGAATGATGGAGGGATAGACTCAGTGTAATCAGTGTAAATAAAGCAGACTATGATATATACCATCTGTCTCATAAACATACACAATAATTTGCATAGTCATGTTTCATATACTGAGTCTCTGAAAGTCATAAGGTTAGAGAAATACTAGAGCAAATGTTTTTTTGACTTATTTTGATCATCAAACTACTGAGTTATTCACAACTTGTGGAACTTTGAAGAATTCTGCCAACATTCTGCTCATGATGAGATTCAGTATGTTTATAACTTCACCAAATATGCCTACTATGTAGACCCATTTCTTATAACTTTAGTAAATAGTGCCTTTTACTTTTCTTGTAACTTTCTTAGCTAATGAAGTTTGGTGGTTGGATTTGTTCTGATCATCCTTAAATCCTTCCATGCTGACAGTTTTAATTAAAAGAGAAATTCCAATCATTTCCCTAATGCCAGAGAAATGCTAAGTACAAATAATTTCTATTTAGAATTTCAATACTATCTCCTCTGTTAAAGCTTCATGAAATAGTTTTGGCATTTATAGAGTGTTTCATAGATTGCATAGTAAATGTGAGCAATACTAGTGTACTTCTAATAAAAATAATATTTTACAGGGCCTAAAGAGATTACAAATGTAGTTTAAATTAATACTGATGTTTCGCTATTATATTCTTACTATAGTTTTAGACTACCCACCAGTTTTGAAATTTTGTCAGATTTACCGTGCTTTCTCTTAGCAATTCAAATAAGCCTTCATTTTATTTTTTGAGTTTTATGTCTGTTTCTGACATGTACTCTAAATTATCTTTGGAAAGAGTAAAGCAAATTATTGATTTTCATTTTAGTGACATTTTATTTATCTATCAATAAATTATTATTGATTATTATTAAGATAAGGATGACCTCTTGATAGACTTTTGAGTGTTTTAACTCAAATAATTCACATAATATCTTAGTTCTTTATGAAAATAGTACGTTGAAGAGAACATATTTATATCAAGATCTAACTTCAAGCCTTACTTCTATTTCCAGTCATAGCCAATATTTTAGCACATTCCATTTTGGTATTCAAATTATGATTCCATACCCACTTTGCCCCCCAAAATATAGGGACATATTTTTCAGCTAAAAAGTCAGAGGTCTAGTTAACTCTATACATAAATAGATAATTCTGTAGATTTTGAAGACATATAGAGACCCCTTATTACATTTCTTTGGTGATAAGGTGATTTTTGTTAGGTGATTTATTTAGTGCTTCCTGAAGTACAGTACAGCAATATAATTAACTATGCCATTATCTTTGTTATGAATGTTCTTATCACTTAGCAAATTATTCTGTTATTTTTGAATTCCAGGTATATTTGTTTGTTTTCTATGACCTCTAGTAACTGAAGGTGCTAAAATGTTATTATGCATGCTAGGCAAATAAATATGTCCATTCATTTTAAGTATCTTGCCCTTTAATTTCATTGAGTTTGTCCCCTCAGTCTCTTATTATGCATCAGGGTACAAGGGCAGAACAAATTCATTTTCATTCTGCCCTTTGTTATTTTGAAAAATCAAAGTCACTTATTTTCTATTTTTCTATAGTGATAATTCCATATTTTTAATATTTAATTTGTAAAGTTTTTAATTTGTAACAGCCAGATCATCAGGTGGAGAAATCAGCAGCAATAAATTAAGCCACAGTTTAAAGATGTGCTTTAAAAATATGTTGAAGGGTGACCAAATAGAATATGTTACACTTTCACTGTGGGCTTTGTGGAGGATCCATTTGGCTCATGATCCTTCTGCCCTTGAACTGAAATCTGGGTTAATTGAAGTAAAGCTGAACTTGCTCTTTTGTGAAACATGTAGAAGCTACTGCTCTTTTAATTACTAAAATCATCAGTACTGTCTTGACACTTGGATATATTCCCATTTCATTTTAAGTATCAGCTGTTTACTCTTGTATATAGTTGTTTTTCGCCCTATCAGGTTTTTTATTTTAATTTTTATCCAAAATGGCATTCATCTCTAATGTTATAAGAAATGCATCCTTGTAACTGCAGTTCATTTCCACAAAACCAAGAGCTCAGCTGAAAAGAGGAAATTTTTAAAATTCATTTCCTCTTTGGAAGATCTTTAAAATAAAGAGAGATAAAAAGTAGTTGAATAATGACATTTTGCAACCCTCCAAGAGTTCCCAAGGATAAGATTCATCCTAAAACGAGTGCTACTCCCTATATTCCTCATAACATAAGACAATCCTTCATTCTCTTGCCCATCTTCCCAGTAGACTGAGCTCTTTAAAAGCAAACTGCTTATTATTTATTGCTTTATCTGCAGTTCTCAGCCTAGTTTATGGGCTCAATAAATGTTTGTTATGAGAGTAAATATTTAGCCAGAATGGTGAGAATATAGCAAAAGTAGCTGACCATTTTGATTTAAAACGTTTCATCCATGATATTCAATGAGTACCCCAAGGTATAATGATTGCCTTATCCATTGTTTGAAGTGGTGTACTTGACGGAGCTGTGAAGAATTTTAGGGTGCTTGTGGGTTCTCGAACAGCTAATAGTTTCTTCTATAAAGCTTAACTGCTTTTGTACAGAGGATGACAAATGAGGACATTAAAAGCAGCTTTAGCTAGGAAACGCATAAAAATTTGTTGGCTCACTCATTTTTGAGGCAAACTGAGTCAATCTCCTCTGGCAGCAAGGCAAAGTTAGAGCCCTGATAAGTGTTCCCAGTACCCCCTGGGAACTACTAATTTAAATTACCACATTAATTACTAAATAATCTGTAACTAGTCATTGTTTTTGTGCTTCATGTTAACTGCAAGCCAGTGAGAGAAGATAGTGTATGGGTTTTCATCTCAAAGTTAATACTCATCAAAGTGCCTAACAGAACTAAGTGTTCAATAATTAATATTTCTTGGGCACTTCATCAAGTAGAAAATGGTTGGAATAGGTATTTCCACTGAGGTCATCCAAACCATATCAGTCTTGCCTTCCTTTTATCACTTTTTCATCTCTCCTTTCACTGCTTACTTTAAATTTCCCATAATCCTTTTATTCTTTACCTAAGAAACATATAAATCTGCCTTGCTACTCTCATAAACATTTGGATAAATAGTTGTACTTAAAAGAGTTTTGTTAAAATCATAAATAAAGCATTCTACTTACTAGATAAGTAATTAATGGGAGAAATCTTTTTGATATGTATAGTATCTTAAATTTACCAAAAAAAAAAATGCATTTCTGCAAGCTCTCAGTACTTTAGCAAGTATTATTTATGTTTACCACAAACACTGAAGAGCCAAGGTAGAGTTTGTCATATTGCTTTCACTTAATAAAGAAACAACATAAACTTCAGTATTTACTCATGGGCATGCAGCTCATCAGTGAACTATAGTACCCCTCCTTGCAAATTCTGTAATTCAGAAGTGATGAAAATGTTGACATGGCTGCTCAGAAAATGTTGGGGTGAAGTCTTATAATCAAATCAGTTCCTATGAGATTATCCATATGGATTTAACATTTTAACAACTACTACTTGAAATGGAAACAATGTATAGGAATACAATATATTTTGCTTTTAAATGCTGACTTTAATATCTACTTGTACATTGTAGAAGTTCTATAATTTTTAGCACACAGAGGTCTACAATAATCTAAAGTATCTCATGATAAAAGTTTTTCATATTGAGCCACATATTAATAATTCCAACCAAGAGATAAGCACCTTTTTATATGAACAAAGACAGTGCACTAAAAAACTTTGTAAATCAATTTTATTAGAATACACTTGTCTCTTTACTTAATTAGATGAAAATATTTATTTAAAAAAGTTATAAATCATTATTCTTGAGGGTGCTTATTTTTTAAAAAAATAACTCTAGCATAATGAATAAGAATCAATGACTTATTTAAAAGATAATGAAGTAGATTTAGCTTTATACTTTGAATAATTATAGATTTCGGGAAGTTGCAGATAGTCTAGGGATTCCTTCCACCCTTCACCCATTTCCTCTAATGGTTATGGCCTACAAAACTATAGTACATTTTACTATGCTATTGCTACAAAACTATGCCATTTTACTACATGTGCAAATTTGTATAATAATCACTGTAATCAAGATTCAGAACCATTCTATTCAGAACCATAAAAATCTCCCTACTGCTACAATTTACGGTCATACCCACTCACCTGTCTCTACCACCACTAGCAATCATTAATTTATTATCTCTATAATTGTGTCATTTCTAGAATATTTCATAAATAATAAAACAATGTGTTGCCTTTTGATACTGACTTTTGTTTTCACTTTGCATAATGCTTTTGAGATCAATCCAGGTAGTTGTGTGTATCGATAATTTGTTCTTTTTGTATTGTAAGCAGGATTCCATGGTATGTATGTACCACAGTTTATTTAACCATTCACTCATTGTAGGGCATTTAGTTTGGTTCCAGTTTCAGGATTTTTACAAATAAAGTTGCTATGAACAATCATATACAGGTTTTTGTGTGGATATAATTCTTATTTCTCCAGATTAGAGACCCAGGAGTGTGATCGTTGTATAATGTATTAAGCAGTTTGGTTTTTATTTGTGTTTTTTAAGAAACTGCCAAGCTGCTTTCCATAGTGGCTGTACAATTTTACATCTCCACCAGCAGTGTTTGAGAAATCCGTTTCTTCTATATCCTCACCACTATTTGCTGTGGCCATGATTTTTTTAAAAAAATTTATCTGTTCTAATAGCTATGTAGTGATATCTCATGTTCTTAATTTGTAATTACCTAATGTCTGGTGATGGAATTCTTATCCATGTACTTATTTGTTATCTGTATATCCTCTTGATGAAATATCACTTCATATACTATTTTGCCCATTTTCTCATTGTATTGTTAGTTTTTTTAAAAAAATATTGTTTTGAGGGTTGTTTATATGTCTTAAATATGAGTTCGTTGTCAGATTTGTGGCTTATTAATACTTTTTCTTACTCTGCATTGTCTCTTTTCATTCTTCTGGTGGGTCTTTCACAGAACAAAATATCTAATTCTGATAAAGTTCAATTTTTTGTATTGTCATTGTATTGATTATACTTTTGATGTCATCTAAGAACTCTTTTCCAAGTCCATGTTCATGAAGAATTTCTCCTACACAATATCTTTTCAAAGTTTTAAAGAATTGAAGCTGTGATTCATTTTGAATTTATTTTTGTGTAATGTATTAAATTTAGGTCAAGGTTTATTTTTTGCTGTATGTATTCACTTGCTCCCATACCATTTGTTGAGAAGATGCTTCCCCTCCCCAATTTAATTACTTTTGTACCTTTGTGAAAAATCAGTTGGACATATTTGTGTGGGACTAATTCTGAGTTCACTATTATGATTCATTAATTGATGTGTCTTATCTCTCTGCCAATACTACACTCTCTTGATTACTGTAACTATAATATTGGTAAACATTCCTCTCACTTTATTTTTCTTTTTCAAGATTGGTTTAGCTATTTTAATTAATTTACCATTTTATATCATGTTTAGAATTATCTTTATATCTACAGAAAATCTTGCTGGGATTTGTACAGTAATGACTTTAAACTTGTATTTCAGTTTGGGAATAATTGGCATCTTTACTAGGTTGAATCTTCTAATCCATGAACCTGGTATGTCTCTTCATTTATTTAGATCATTTTTTGTTTCTTTCATCAGCATTTTGTAGTTTTTGCCATTAAAATTCCATGCATGTTTTTCTAGGTTTACACCTGAGTATTTTGGGGTCTTTTTTTGAGTGATTATAAATGGGATTATATTTTTAATTTCTGTGTTTATTGCTAGCATATAGAAATACAATATGTTGATCTTGTAGTCTGTAACCTACTTTAACTCACTTATTAACTCCAGGAGTTTTGTAGATTCCTTGTGAGTTCCGCATAGACAGTCATGCCATCTACAAATAGAGATGATTGTCGTCATTCTTTTCTAATCTGTATACCTTTTCTTTACTGTCTTATATTATTGTGTTGACTAGAACTCTGACTATTATGTTTAATAGAAATGGTGGAAACAAACGTTCTTGCCATATCCCCAATTTTAGAGGGAAAGCATTCAGCCTTTCACCATTAAGTAAGATTTTAGCTGTAGGTATTTTTTATATCTTCTTTAGCACATTGAGGAAATTCACCTTTATTCTTATTTTAGCATTTTTTTTAAATCATGAATTAGCATTGAATTTTCTCAAATGCTTTTCTATATTAATATAATCATGTGATTATTTTATATTTAGCCTATTTCTTGGCATACTCAATGACCCAGCAGTCCCACTTCTAAGTATTTAACCAAGGTAAATTGAAAATGTAGGTGCACAGTGAGTCATACATGAATGTTAATAGCAGCTTTATTCATAATGGTCAGAAAGCAGAAAAAAATGAAATATCCATCAATGGGTAAATGGGTAAACATATTAGGCATTTATACAATGTAATGCAGTAAAAAAGAACAAACTACTGACTCATTCAACAACATTGATTAATCTGAGAAACACTATATGAAGTGAGAGAAACCAGACACTGTACACTTTATGATTCCACTTACATTGAGTTCTAGAAAAGGAAAAAATTAAGATATATTGACAAAATCAAAACAGTAGTCACCTTAGGTTGAGAGTTATTATTGGGGTAGTAGATATGTTCAATATCTTAATTTGGATGCTGCTTACATGGGTTCATACAACAAAAACTAATACAACAGACTTAAAATTTATGCATTTTACATATAAATTATACCTTGGTTTTAAAAACAATACTTTTGTTGGCATATGTCTCCTTTATGTTTTAAGTCGATTTTCCTTTGTAATACATAGAATTGGGTTCTCTTTTATTTCAAGAATTTTTTATTGAATATTGGAGTTTAAATATTTTTCTGTTCCATTTTTTGATTTTATTCTATAGTGACTCCTGTTTCCTGTGTGTGTATATATATGTACTGTATTTTCTTGAATTCCTTTTACCTCTTTCTTTACTTCTATTTTATCCTTTATACTTTTATATGCACCATTTATTCACCTGACAGATTATTTTGTTTTGGTTATGCGCCTTTTAATTCAATTATCATTTCTCAAGATTTGTTTTTTCTAAATATTTCTTGAGGACCATCAGTTCTTGTTTCAATTGGCTAAGCATCTGATTTCTGACTTTTTCTATTTCTTTTGTTATAGTTGTTATTTCTGTGGTCTGTTTATTTTAGCTTGTTTTGAAATAGAGTTTTCATCTTTTGTGGCCACTTTTTTTTTGTGGTGATTTTATTTTCATCTCTTTTCTCTTAGTTTGGATAAAACAGAATTCCCAGATTATTGTGGAGAAAGCAGAAATTCATCAAAATATCTTTCACATCATCACTACAGGGTGCCTCCTATGATGTTTTCATGAATGACTCTATTTATAGCCTTTCTGTGTAGCCATGTCTCTGTCTCTCAGAGCCAAGCCTAATTCAGTAGGCTTATATCTTCAAGTCTGTTTCAAGACACTGCTCTCATCTTTAGATTGTACTATTTTGCAGTTACAGGATTTTCTGGGATCTGATGTCTCTGGACTCATTCCCTCCAGTATTTATCTCTCCCTTGCCCAGTGTTTTTGCTCTGCTCATTTTTGTTTGACTTCCAGTAGTATTCCTCCGATGTGAGGCTCTATACTTCTAGATATTTCTGAGATCCTGTAGAGTTGCCAGATAAAATATAAACCCTGCCATAATTAATATTTTTAATAAACAAATTTATATATATTTTGGTTTTGATATGTCTCATAGAATATTTTTATTTGCTGAATTGAGTAATCCTGTGAGGAGGACATATATAACCATATCTGTGTCCATATTCTCTATCTGCTCCCCTGACCTCAGCCACTTAGTTTTCACAACCACACATAACTCTCCCATTTTTATTGTTCTTTCCAAGAATCTGAATCCCAAGATACTGTTAACTGGAAGATCTTTGCCTCCTAGAGTTGATTTATTTATGATTTACAGGTTCTGTGGCCCAGGGGACTCATCAGAAATCCGTTTTCATTTCCTGTAACTTCCACTGCTCAGTTCTGCTAGTGGTTTTCCCACATCCACCCGTATTCTAGGGTAATGTGGTGATTCCTTGTTAATAACTATTAGTGAAAATGTTTTGTATTTTTTTTCCCTACCTTGGCCAATATATTTAGTTTCTAAAGAAATTTTGGAGATGATAAAAAACTTATATGGCTACATCTCAAGTGTAAGCCAGAAGCCCCAGAACTAATAGCTTTTAAAATGATATTTTCTACTATTTTTCCTTGAGTATAGGAATACAATTGATTTTACATATTGATCATTCTTCATCGTCAAACTTTTAATTAGTTCTAATAATTTGTCTGCCAATTCTCTTGCAAATAATGGTATCATCTATGAATAATGGAAGTTTAATTTCTTCCTTTTCAACTTCTTAATTATCTTTTGCATTTTCCTCTGCTGCCTAGTATATCTAATATAACATTGAACAGAAGAGATGAAAGCATCCTAGTCTTGTGTCTATTCATCCAATTTTGTAATGAGAATAATAGTACTTATTTGATAGGATTGTTTGAGGATAGAATGAGGCAATGATGTAAAATTACTTTAGCAATATTTAGTACATATTGAATTGGTAATAAATGATAGCTATTATTTTTAAATGTCAATAAAATTATATGTTATATTCATTGAAGTATGACTTGGCAGAAATAAATAACATAGGAAATGATAATTAGAATATGACAATATATGCTTTCACAGATAATCATATTACTTTGGGCTACTCTGCACTGAGAAAGAGAATATGTTTAGAATAAGAATTAGATATATAGGGATTTACTTCATGAGTTATGGTTTTCCATATTATTGTCTGTAAAAATAAAGAAACTAGTCACATTTAAATATTCAAAATAATAACTACTTTGTAAAGTAGAGGATATCATCATTACCTTTGTAGTATGGGGAAAGCAGAGGATTTTGTAGGTGAACACAGGGAGTGAAAGAACAGGAAAAGAGAAAAGCAATCTAAATGGAAGGGAGGACCAAGCTGAAGAAGCCAGAAATGAATGTAAGAATATATTATTTAGGGATAGTCTCTGTGTACTACACTCTTGCGGCCAGCTTTATTGAGATTGTGGCACAGACATTATTAATATATTGTTGGATATTTAGACTATATACTCTTTAAAATAGTCATAACCTGGGTGATTTAAAAATTTCTATAATGCATTTAAAACATAATAGAGTGTTTGAAATATTGATCCTGGTTTATAAATTTGCACATGTCATTGAGCCCTGTTCTTGCTTCTTTCTTACGATGATGTTAATATTTTCTTTATGCTTATATAAATTTCATCAAAGTTATTTACGAAATCTCTCTTTTGTTGTTGTTGTTTTTTGCTGAAGAAATTCAGAGGGATTTCTCTTTGCTTATTGTATAGTAATTGTATACTAATTTCAGCACATAGTCAGCTTTCCTGGAATACCAATTCTGAGACAGAGATGTACATGTACCAGCTTATTAAAGTGTGCTCTCAAGAGAAAAAAACAAGATTGGGAAGATGAAAAATTAGAATTGCAATGCAGTTGCAACACCATCACCATTTGGTGTTACAGCG
Source organism: Eidolon dupreanum (assembly GCA_028627145.1). Lineage (NCBI taxonomy): Eukaryota > Metazoa > Chordata > Mammalia > Chiroptera > Pteropodidae > Eidolon > Eidolon dupreanum. Next base: position 146,871,214 of record CM053502.1, read on the forward strand.
CTCACTAAAGCCATGATAATCTTCATATATGCCCAAAACTGGGGGTATGATGATGAGCAGGACTTTTATTCCCCTGTGGACCTATTATTGGATCTAGGCTGCCTGCAGGAGGGAGACATGACCTTGAGGAAAGCAACTCCCTTTGACCAGGGGGCAATTCCTTGAGAAGGACTCAACTGTGAGATAGTAACAGGCCACTCTGGAAGAATAAGTGCTTCATACTAAAGGGAAAATCTGGGTGGCACACCACAGGATACTATAAAGTCCATGCCTTGCACTCCACAGTTCACTTGCTTCAGATAATACTGTCATCCCATCTGGAAACAGCTTCTACAGGTTAGTTGTTGGTTTCTTTTCCAAGGTGAACTTACAAGATAAGTGGAACAAACCACATTATCTTCATCCTCTACTATTCATTCTATCTATATTCTCTGGAATGCTTTCTTTGAATTCTATTTCTTTCGAGTACATGTTTGTTATCCTAAAATTTTGTACAGAATTAAGTTTATAGTGAAATAAATTAATATAGTTTCTCAATTTACATGTGGAATCTATTATAAAAAATATATCTATATAAACATGACACTATTATTGTACCAGCAATAAATAGGGCACATGATTTTATATATTGTTGGAATGAATTTTTAGTATTCTTCACATTCATATACCTTGTACTCATATTTGCAACACATGTCTCTGCTAAGACTTATATACTTTAGACAATAAGTATGAAAAACCTTAAGGAGCCTACATGGGCATCTAATCCAAGACTATGGCCTCATTAGTAGAGTGCTCTAAACACCTGGGCTAAATAGTCATAGACTTGAAGAGTGATTTGATGAAGATAAAATAACTACTTCTAGAATCAAGTATAAAACTTGATTTCTTATGCTGATTTGGACTAAACATAATTTTACTCTTGATGGAGAGAAAACATTTTTAAGAGGAAGATAATTTTTAAACTTTATATCTTTGATTCCTATGTTTAAGTTGAGAATTAGTAATTTTAGCCTTAGAATGATTAAAGAAACAAAAGATTGGAAGGAACTAATGTGTGTAATAAAATGTAACTGTTATTGATGCTTGTAGGTTGTCATTACTTCACTATTGTTTTCATCTTTTGGAAAAATTACTATATAGTAAACTCTCACTCAAAAGTCATTTAAGCTCTAAATGTACATTAAAATTTACACATTTTTAGGCATAATTTTAAAATATTCTCCAAGATCCTATCTACTGACAATATCACATTTGATCAAATAGTATCAGTCTTGCAAATAATGTCACTACTTGATGGCCATTAGAAGGCCTGATAGATTTTCTCAAGATATGTTCCTTAAGAAATAGTGAATATATTCTTTATAAAAGAGTTCTCATATAATGATACAAAAAGTTATTGCCAGTGCCAATACTTTTGGTTGATATCACTCTGCAATCATTATTTCCAATAAAAATGATTGACTGTCTAAGTGGCTGACATAAGAAGTGAAACATTCTGTTTATTGCTATCATCATTGCTGGGCTAGCCCATAGGCACTGTAGCTAAGGCTTGTTATGTGAGAAAATATACACTTCTCCAGAAAAATCACAATAAAAATAACTTTGCATTCATCCAGGAATATTAGTTTCAAAAGTAGGTAGAAATAAGAATATTTTCAGATTATAGAGATACATACATTAGGGAGTTAGGATTTAAACCCAGGTCTCCCTACTTCTAGATATGTCTTTCTACTAAATAATCAATTTAAATAAATAATATTAATAATTATATTTATAGAAATCTGCATAGGCAGATTAATGTAATACATCAAAGTGTCTTAAAATTCAAAAGGAAATACACATTCCAAAATTAACCATGAAAGATTTTATTAGATATAGTCTACTTAATATATAGTATATTTATATCACTTGGCTCTTATGGGAAATTACTTGACAGTTAAAAGTATTTTATAAAAAAATTGAAAACCTCCATATCGATGTATTAGTTCCTATTGTTGCATAATCAACTTTCACAAATTTAGAGATTTAAAATAACACCCATTTATTCTCTTATGCTTCTATATGTCAGAAGTATAAGTGGGCTTGGCTAAATACTATGCTTAGGGTCTAATGAGAAAGAAATCAAGATAGTGACTGTCCTGGGCTCTTGTCTGGGGCCCTGGGGGTGCAGGTGGGGGACAGACCATTGACTTTCAGCTCATTCAGGTTGTTAGCAGAACTCAGTTCCATTTAATTATAGGACTGCGTTCCTCATTTCCGTGCCAGCTATTGGTCTGCAATTGTTTTCAGCTACATGTGCTCTTCATATCTTTCTGACTTCCCCTTCTGTCACCAGCCAGAAAAAGTTATCTGCTTTAAAAGACTCATGTGATTAAATTAGTCCCACCTGGATAATTCCCCTCTTTTAGGTCAACCTGGATAATCTTCTGGCTTTATGTCTATGGCATAACACAATCACAGGAGTGATTGCTTACTATATTCACAGGTTCCAGGGATTAGTATGGGACACATTTATGGGGCAGTCATTCTGCCTACCACAATTAAAATAAGAAACAAAATTAAATGGATTTAAGAAAACTGCTAAATTGATTATTTAAAACCCTGGTTAATTAATATCTCATTTATGAATCAAAGTTTGCTCTTAAAACCAAAGGCCTTTGTTAAGCCTATAATTTTACTTTTTTTTTTCCTAAAAAAACTTTATGAAATCTAAAGGGCATTTTTATTAAATAGTATCACTATTTTTAGAATATCTTTTGCATGCCAAAGATATAAAATTTCAAACTTATTTATGCTCTGCATTAGACCAGTAGCTTGTAAGAGATTTTTTTTCTTTTAAACCAATTGATTAAAAAAAAATAGAAGTTCCTATGTTCCATGATTATTTATTTTAGTTCTTTTGAGATTAAACTTTTTATAGTCAATGTTTCTGTCTTATGTAGTATGCATCTGAATATAGATATTTTATTAATTAGAAGTCTGTTAATTTCAAGTTTTCCTGTCTAACATTGAAGAAATAACATCTAGATTTGAATATATGGTTATATCTTTAAGAGGTTTCATTTCTCTGGGCTTCTTAGCACATCAGTACACTTGAGATCACAATATAGTACAGCAAGCAGTATTCACTAGATAAGGTATGACTAAGCTTTTACTATTGACAGTACTCAACCAAGAAGACAGATACTCAGAAGACACATGTCACATGAAATATTGGTAAATGTCTATACTGTCACATATGTAGACAGAAAACAAATTCATCAGTAAGAATTTGATGGAAATCTTATCCAAAAGCAAGTTAGGAAATTGTCTTATTATAGCAATTATAAATGTTTGAGAGAACTTTATACTCAGCTCACAGTACAATCTAATGTCATGAAAAAGACCCAAGAAAAATAGATTTACTTTATGTGTCAGTCTAAAACCAGGCCAAAAAAAAAAATGTATTTTGACCTGCATCTATATTTGGATGTTTTTACACCAAACACAGCAAGTAGACATTTTTAAAGGTCATATCGATAGGTTTACCATATCCTCCAATTAGGATAATTTAGGTATTTTAGAAGGCTTTTTACCTATTAGAATTACTTTGAATCTAAGATGAAAGCTAGGAGAATAGAAATGCTAAGAAGAAATTAAAACCTTTCTTACAAGGAGATCAGTTAATTCCAAAAGGAAAAAATAGACTGTGCATACTCAAAGTTCTCAACCACCACACATCTACCATATCTTAGTGAAACATATTTATTTAAATTTTGAAAATGTCATTGGTAACTTTCTACTTTGACCATTTAAAAGTCCCCATTTTTCTTATTTTAATATTTTAAATAATTTTCATAGAATTTTTCCCTCTTAAAAAGGCAGATGTTTTACATTTCCAGTGAGACATTTAACATTATGTATAATATTTTTTTGTCTTTGTATGCTCCTTAAGTTGAATCTTACAGACTCTAAAACACTTCATCTGATTCATGCTCTTCCTCCATGGATCATATGAAATCTTTTATTTACTTTGTGTATAATACTAAATTACTTTTCTATTTAATTGAATGTGTAGTCTTAGTGAAGCAAAGGGATTGGGTATTTCTCTAGGAAAAAAAAAAGAGACTCACAGAAATGTTGAATAGCAATTATTCACATTTACATATTAAAGAAAACAAAAAATTAGGATTGCAGAGGTTTTAGGGGCAGAAGGCCCTGCTGCCCACTCCACCCTGCTCCCCACCCCACCCCACCACCATCGTTGATTTTCCATATTAGCTACAACTGCTTCTTTCAATGAAATCCCCCTAGCCTTAGGGCCCTAGGCTATAACTATCTTAGTATGTATGAAGTATTTTGTATGAGTTAAAAGACATTAGAGATAGAAGGAAGGTGAAGTCACTCATCTGGGGCTCTGTGTGATAGAGTGTGGGCGTTATGCTTATAGTTTGGAAAATTAGACCTCTGAGCCTTAACTTCTACTCACAAGCAATATGTTACAGAACATTCATAGAACTGTGATTTCTTACTGAGTCATATTTGGTTGGGACCCTTCAGGTGACTGGTGAGAACATTTTTGAAAGTGGTGGAGGCTTTTTCTTCCCTAGGATCCAGTAGTTGGTTCATGTAGTTATGGAGGCTGAAAAGTCAAAAGATCGGCAGTCAGCAAGCTGGAGACCCAGGAGAGCTGATGGTGTAGTTCTAGTCCTAGTCTGTGCCTGATGGCAGGGGAAGATGGATGTCCCTGCTCCAGGACAGATATGCTTAGTTTGAAGAAATGGATTCATTTCTTGCAAGAAATGAAAGAAAATTTTGTTTAGTTTTCCACTTTTTTTTTTTTAATGTATGAGATTTTTACTAACTTTGGACCAGATACTTGCTAGGAAGATTGTAAGTTTCTCTTGCCATAATTATGTGAGAAGAGAGTAAGGAAACAATTTATACCCTCAGGAATATATAACCTATACCTCACAGAAAAGGTATTAAGTCATTTTAACTGATAGGAGACAGTAATTATGTGAAGTACATACTATTTAAAATTAACAAGCAAAGATTTCCAGTCATGATGGTGGAGTAGGTAAACTCTGTGCTTGCCTCCTCTCAGGACCACATTAAAATTACAACTAAACTACAGAACAGTCTTCATTGAGAATCGCCTGAATTCTAGCCGAAGCAAAGTCCTACAACTAAGGACATTCAGAAGAAGACACCCTGAGACTGGTAGGAGGGGCAGATACGTGGAACAGGCTGATTGCCATACCCGTGTGTGGCAGTTAAAAATTGAGAGGGATATCTCAACTGCAGAAGTCCCTCCTGAGGAACAAGAGGTCACAGCCCCACACCAGGCACCCCAGCTCAGAGTTGCAATGCCGGAAAGAGAAGTCCCTACAACTTCTGCCTATGAGAACAAGCAGAAATTGTGGCTGAGTGAGAAGGAGGACTGTTGGAGTATCAGACATTCATCTTAAAGGGCACATGCATGGACTTACTTACTGACAGACTCACTAGTTCTCAGCTCCAGTGCTGGGGCAGCTGCTTGAAAGGCACCAGGGACATACAGGGAGGAACTGAATTGTGTGGCTTCAGGGCAAGGTCTAGAAGGGCATCTTCCTCCCAGACAGAAGTGCTGGCAGAATCCATTGTTTCTTTGTTGTGCCCTTCTCTATTCTGGCATGGAAACATAAGTAGCCACCATATCTAAGACTCTTTCAACCTGGCTAACAGTTTGCCCCACTTTGGTGTTTCCCACCCAACTCGTGTGTCCACTCAAGCCACTTCCAGTGGTTTTTACATACAAATGGCCTGTCTTGGCTTATGCTGTGGACTTTCCTAAAATCTCTTAAAAGTTTGCAAGTCCAAACAAGCAGCATCTGACCTCTGCATGCTCCATAACTCTTGCTGAGCAGCAGCAAGCCTGGCACTATAAGCAACTGACCTCAGTTCATGGCTTGGTCTTCCCAGGCACCTCCAAACCTAGAGATGTCAGCCATCTGTGGATTTTTTGGTGGCTCATGCCAGGTGGCCCCAGGCAAGGCACTGGCTGCAACTGAACTTAGTCTGTGATAGATCCTCTCCCAGGAGGCCCTGAGGCTGGCATGCCCAGTGGCCAGCTTTCAACTGAGACGGAGCATCACCTGGGCCACATCTAAGAAATCACTTCCAAAGAGCAGATTGGGCAGGCACCAGAGCTCTGCTCAAGCAAATCCTGCTCCATAGAATCAGTCCCTGCACAGCAGCCTCTCTACTGTAGTCATGGCCAGTCTTAACAACCAATCAACTTGACAGTCAATGCCTCCCCTTCACTTATAAACAGCAACCTATGCTCAACTACAACAGGAAGGCACAAACAACCCATACAAGGGGCACACCTGGAACACCCAGTTCCAATGACCATGGAGACTATGCACTGGGTCATACAAAGCACCTACTACATAAGGCCACTCTACTAATACCGGTAGGTAGCAGCCCTACCTAATACATAGAAACAAATGCGAGGAAGCAGCCAAAAAGAGGAGAAGAAGAAACATGTCTCAAAGAACAGAAAGAAACTCCAGAAAAAGAACTAAAGAAAATGGAGCCAAGCAATCTACTGGGTACAGAGTTCAAAACACTGGTTATAAGGATACTCAATGAACTTAGGGAAAGAATAGATGATTTTAGTGAGAACTTTGACAGAGAAATAGTAAGCATAGAAAAGGACATAGAAAACATAAAAAGGTACCAATCAGAAATGAAGAATACAATAACTGAAATGAAAAATACATTCAAGGGAATCAACAGTAGATTAGATAAGGCAAAGTCTCAAATCAGCAATTTAGAAGATAAAATAGCAGAAAACACTCAATCAGAATATCAACAAGAAAAAGAATCCAAAAAATCAGAATAGTTTAAGGGGCCTCTGGGACAACATCAAGCATACCAACATCCTCATCATAGGAACACCAAAAGGAGAAGAGAGAGAGCAGGGAATTGAAAACCTGTTTGAAAGAAATAATGACTGAAAACTTTCCTAATCTGGCAAAGGAAATAGATGTACAATCCTAGGAAGTTCAGAGTCCCAAACAAGATGAACCCAAAGAAGCCCACACTAAGATGCATCATAATTAAAATGAAAAAGGTTAAACACAAAGAGAGAATCTTAAAAGTAGCAAGATAAAAACAGTTATCTACAATGAAAGCCCATAGGCTGATTTATCAACAGGAACTTTGCAGGCTAGGAGGGACTGGTATGAAATATTCAAAGTGATAAAGAACAAGACCTACAACCAAGATTACTCTACCCAGCAAAGCTATTATTTAGAATCAAAGGACAGATGAAAAGCTTCCCAGAACAGAAAAAAATAAAGGAGTTTATCACCACCAAACCAGTATTACAAGAAATATGAAAGGAACTTCTTTAAGAAGAAAAAAAAAAAAAAAGACCAAAAATATAAATAATTTAATGGCAATAACTACATTTTTATCAATAATTACTTTAAATGTAAATGGATTAATCATGCTCTAATCAAAAGACATAGGATGGCTGAATGAATAAGAAAACAAGAACTTTACATATGATACCTACAAGAGACTCACTTTAGATTGAGAATGAAAGACACACACAGACTGAAAGTAATGGAATGGAAAAATATTTCATTTTTTCACATTTCATGTGTAAATGAAAAAAAAAATGCTGGGGTGGCAATATTTATACCAGACAAAATGGACTTTAAAACTAAGGCTATAACAAGAAACAAAGAAGGATCCAGTAATCTCACTTCTGAAGAAACACAAAACCCTACTTCAAAGGGACATGTGAATCAATATGTTTATTGCAGCATTATTTACAATAGCCAAGATATGGAAGCAACTGGGGTATTCATCGATGGATGAATAAAGAGGTGGTACATATATAAAATGGACTATTACTTAGACTTTAAAAAGAATGAAATCTTGCCATCTGAAGCATGGGTATACCTAGAGAGTATTATGTGGAATGGAGTAAGTCAGAGAAAGACAAATGCCATATAATTTTGCTTACATGGGGAACCTAAAGAACAAAATAAACAGAGAGAGAGAGAGAGAGAGAGAGAGAGAGAGAGAGAGAGAGAGAGAAAGAGAAACAAACTCATAGAGACAAAGAACATTTTGATGGTTGCCATTTGGAAGGGGGTTAGCAGGGTGAAAAAAGGGAAGACATTAAGAAATACCAATTAGTAATTACAAAATAGTCATGGGGATATAAAGTAGAGCATAAGGAGTATAGTCAATAATATTGTAATAATTATGGTGTCAGATGGGTACTAGATATCAGGGTGATCACTTCATAAGTTATATAAATGTCTAATCACTATGTCGTACACCTGAAAGTAATATAATGTTGTATGCCAACTGTAATTGAAAAATTTTAAAAATATTATTCAAAAAGAGATTAGTCATATACAGGCATTTTCATGCTGAATGAGTATCATTGTTTTTTCAATCAAAGGGAATTATTTTCTACTTTTAGCTTCGAGAGGAAAAAATACCTTTGGGGATACTATTTTTATGTGGAGTTGCATAAAATTTAATAGCTATGTTTATATGTTCATTAAAATCAATCCCATTGAATAGTCTAACATTTATAGTCTGTTTTAGAAATAATTTATTTAACTGTACTAATTTCAGGTATGATTTAATATGTCAAACTAAACCAAACATTCTAAAACATAATCCACATATCTGGGAATTGATCCAAACACAACAATAAAAAAAGCACAAGAAAGTTAAATAATAGAGCATTAGTTGAATAACTCATAGTGCACCACTGAATTGACATACATGTTGCAGAATATTCAAGAAGATTTTTTAATCAAGTAAAAAAATCAGGTAAAATATGAACGATTCCTATTTAATTTAAACACATATGATTGATACATATGTTAATAAAAAAAAGAACGGAAACATATACACTAAAATAATACTGGTAACTATATTTAAGAATGGTATTTTCTCAGTTTCTCTTTTTTGATGTTCAAAATTTTAAATTTTCTCTATAAGATATTACTGTTATTGGGAGAAAACAATAAAACTGATTTTAAAGTGAACTAAAAGTTATGCAATCTTTACAATATCTAAGTAATAAAATCACAAAGAAAATTGAGAATATGATATCAGCACTGGTAAAAATGAGAAGATAGAAATCTACCTTCCTCTATGATCTGCAGCATGAGTTATGATTAGAATCAGATTTCTATCAGATTCTGGCTGATAACCTAATCAGATTATCGCTGGTCAAATTAGAAGTCATATTAGTGTATTTTTATGTAGGTATTTCTCTTAAGGACCAAGTTTTTGTAACATGAAGTATATGTAACGAGATTTATGAATTAGGAGACAGGATTTAAATCTTAAGGACGACTGTCACTGGTCATAAAATGGTCAAGAATTAGGAAATAAGCTGCTTTATTTAGGCTACTTTGCTCTTTTTTTATCATAAGAATGGATGAGAAAGCAATGAGACTGCCTAAACTGATTCAATGATACTGCTGTTGAAGCTGAGAAAATTAAGCTAAAATATAATTAACTTTCAGCAAAAGATGAATGTAGTCCAATCACTTTAACCAGGGATATTTATTTTATGGGTATACATTTATATCTATTAAAACACGTTCATCATTAGTGTTAAAACACCTGGTTGTTAATAATTCTAAAGTGTTGCTTAAGGGAGTTGTTTTCAAGACACACACACACACAGTTCTAAGGGCAACTGTTTTTTCCTGAAATTGATTTTAGAATCATTATGAATTAGTGAGAAAGATAGGAAAATGCATTTTTCTTAAATGATAGCCTCCTTTTTCCAGATTTTTTTTCTAGAAGAAATTATTTTGGTAATACAATGCCATATAAATTTGAGTTTTCCCCCAAATTAATTTGTTAATTGATTTCAATTCAAATAAAAATAAAAAAGTTGTATCTGTGTATATATGTACATAAAAACCTGAAAAACTGATGCTAAGATTCATGTGTTTTGTGTGTTAGATATACTTTATAATTTAAAAAAATATATAGACTTTAATTTTAGGCAGTTTTATTGTAAGAGAAAGCAATGGAAAAGCACTGGCAGTGTTATTAAGTGTGACTCATTATTTTCCAATAAAATGTTTATCAGCCTTTTAGTCTGAGGCTCTACCTCTCTAGTTATTATGTAACCATGACATTTAATATCATTGTGTCTCTAGATCTGGCCAATATTTTGGCCTATCATGACTGACAGCCTTAACTAATTTTTATCTTACACAGCTAATTTGATTTCATCATTAGAGTCACAGATAACAACAGGGAAACCATGATGATTTGATTTAATGTTAATGATAATGTTAACCATTTAGCTGTAGACTCAAGTTAAATCAGCCTCTCAAATGGTCCACTTAGCCTTGTAGAAATAACTCCTAAAGAATGAATTTTATCATACAATGTGATTTGTCTATTGTTATGGATAATCTCATAATGATTACCTGAAACATAAAATATAAGTTTGTTTTTGTAGGAAAAGGTGAGGCCAAAGAAAAATTCGTTTTATAGCAGAAACCATAGTTAGGTGCTATCTGGCAATTGTGATACTTTGTTATCCTGTTAGGTTATCTCTCCTAGGCAGGACATCACTTTCAATTTCATTCAAACTGAGCAATTGTCAGTTACATCACATCAACTAGCCATAGCAACTGGGAAGTTAGTGCATATCCTTACACTCTTAAATAATGATAATGAGTAATTTTTTGAATAGTCTAAAAATAGGGTTTATTGACAAAAATCATTCATAGGCCAAATTAGAAGGTAATGCAAAATCTTCAATATTTAGGCAACTAGGTAAAATCCAATTAGCGATTTGATTTTAATAAATGCCAGCTACTAACATGAGAAAAGCAAGTATAAAAAAAATAATAAAAATAAAAGAGGAGAATGAAGAAAACAAGTATAAGAAAGTCAAATGAGAGGAAATTAATGAGATACAGTTAAATTAGATAAAGCCCTGCTTTAGGATGATGATGCAAATACAAGATTACCCTCTGTAGCATTGACTTTCTGTGTTTGTTAAAGTTGTCACCCTACTAAATAAAGGTGTGATAATTCTCACAGATCTTTAATGAAATAGAGTGCATATGAGCTAACTGGTTTGTAATGAAGCATACCATAAAATAAAGATATTCATCTGGATTACTCTGAGAGAAAAGGGATAAAAAGAGAACAAAGTTATTACTAATAAATACTGTAAAAGAGCAACTCATAGAATATGATATAGAAAATAGTTTATAATTATGTAGCATGGTAAGTCAGATATAATGAATTATTATTTGATGAAACCAAATGAAGAAATGTTTGTTTTATAAAATGTGATCTGTCAGTATTGGCATTAGTGTATCACAAAAGAAAACTTATTTAGGGAAGAATATGTTGCATTAGAGAAACAAAAGAAATAAGCCTAGACCAAGTTCAATTAGTGGAAGAATGTTTTGCATAAGTTTATGTAGAAAGTATATTTTTAATATCCTAAGAAGATAAAAATTTGGAGAGTACCGCTGTATTATTTACACAAATAGAGGTGATGATGTACCATAATTGGCATAATCAAATGGCAACCTACAGTGAGAACTCCAATATTGATTACTTTTAAACATTCTATTATTCTATCCTCATATAAACCATGTCAGTTTACTACTATTACTAAAACTATTTTACATTCGAGGAAACTGAAGTGTAGTAAGACCATGACTTGAGTATATCTACAGAGATCCTAACAAAGCCAGGTCTTAAGTACTTTATCTCTGTATGCTATTTATTTGCATGTGACCCATTCTCTTACTATGAACCTTCCACAAAAATATTAATTTTGATGACTGAGACACAAAACTTTCAGCTTATTTTTTAACTAAGTATAATTTATATTTACACATGAATGTAAGTAACTACGTGTGATATCTAAATTAATTTGGATGAAGTTTCCAGATTCTTATATATTTAGTATATAATATTGAAGTAGTGACTATACCATGTTTGCCACATAGATGCAGATAACATTTTTTTAGCATTTTATGAGCTTGAAATATAATTTCAGTTGTGAAATAGAAAAGCTGCAGCACTGACATTCTTTTGCGCCATTAGGGAGCATGCCTACCAATGATAAATTTTCAGGAATATTTAGTCAATGTAATAAAGTGTGTTTCATCAGCTCTTACCAGACATTTTACTTATCCTGTTTTTGGACTTTTAGTAAATAGTGCTTATTTAGCTCTCCAGTGTAAGTAAGGTGAGGAAAGTATGTTACCATGAACAAAGGATGTGATCAAATGCTTTGTTCAGATATTCATTCTTTCATTCTTTCTTATTCACTTAAACCAAGCTGCAGGAACCTCTAGACACTTTGTATTGTTCTCACCTTGTTACTCTTAAAGTAGGACCCAGCATTTCACTATGCTTCTAAGATTAAAATCCAAATCTGCAAAGTAGTCAAAAAGTCTAGATTTTAGCTTTAAAAAAGATTTTGTGAAATGAATTTATACTTCACAGTACTGAGCAAACTTAGATGTCTCATTAGATCTATCTTACAATGGAGATCTTTGCTGCAGTCTGGTCAGTTTCCTTACTCCATTACTGGTCCCCAGACCTTAAGTCAAACAGCCTCTCAAACCCCTTTTTTTTTTGTCTTGAACCATTTAGTTTTGCCTTTTCTTTTGCATCACTGAGCATTGCACCTATTCAGCAGTTAGATGAACCCATTACCTGGAAAACAGCTGAGTATTTATTACATCAACTCATCATATAGGGCTCTCAGTCTTCACACTGCATGAATGATAATAGTATGCTCACCAATACCATACCTTAGAGGGGAGAAGAGATTCTGCATCTGAAAATACTAATATTTTCTCCATATCACTCTTTATCCATTCATTGATTTACAAACTGTTATCTTAGTACCTATTTTGTGCAAAGTACTAAGTCAACAGTTTAGAGACACAAACATAATTTTTTAAACAGTACCTTCTCAAGGGTCTTATGCAAATGGATATAAGACATTAAGAATGAAATTAGGGCAAGCAAGATATTTTACTGGAGTTTACTGGAGTACTAATCAGTGCTAAGCCATTTGCAATTGGATATCACTGAGGAAGTGATATTTAAATTGACTTTTGAAGAAAAATAAATTATTAATAGGTGGCAAGGAGAGTACCCAGGTAATAACAGAAATTATTGCAGGAATAACATACAAAAAGTTGGGAAGTAGCTTTCCACTTTTATGGAACACCAAGTAATCAGATGTGTATGGAATTTGCACAAATGGAGGGACTTGAGTGACACACTGAAACATGAGACTGAAAACTAACATGGTGCAAGATCATTTTCTTTCAAGGCCCTTGAAATAAAAATTAAAATAAAATAAAAATTCTGGAACTCATCATATAAAGAATGAGAGCAATTGGTGTTTATTGGGCAGAGTAATTACTTCATATCCTTTTTTTTTCCATTTTTAAAAATTCTCATGTCATGTTTCTTTGTTTACAGCACCCTCCCATCACACCCCTTCCAATTCCCACACTTCTATTTGGTAAAAGGCATAATTTAGATTGATTCAGTTCTTATGGAAAGTGTTTCACCTCTTCTGTTAAGCTTTGCAGGACCACTTTTTCTCAGACAAGTTATATACTTCTCCCAAATTTCTTGCTTGGGTTCAGGCTATTTTTTAATGATTTTTGTATAATAATCAACTCTTTTTAAATTTATCTACCTCTTCACTTGAATTCAGAAGAGAATTTATCATTGGTCTTTGTATCCTAAGTGTCTTTCTAGCATGTTGCCTTCTCTGTGCTTAATAAATTTTAGTTGACTGACAGATCAGAACTATGTCCTGGTAAGAATAATTTATCTTCAGTGAGAGGATAAAATGAGAAGATGACGAGGAGAAAATAAAAAATAAATAAATAAATAAACAAAGAGAGAAAGCTGAGCATATGGGAGAGATGCATGAGCACTAATTTGAAGCTGGCCCTAGGTAACTTGCTGAAAAGTTGTATGTTATCATATATGAGTTGATTTTGCTAAAAGAAGATGTACATTCTTTTTTTGATTGGTTGTATGTGATATATATATTGGAGCATTCATTTTTTTTAAAGATATTCAGAAACCATGATTATTCCTCCTTAAAACAGAAATTTCTTTTGTCAAAAAGCTTAAAAATTATCCTTAAACACGTTTGAGCTGTATGGTAGTAGAGTCCATAACAGTGAGAAAAAAATCAAGAGATAAATGTACATCTCATTCTTTTACATAAAAAGAAACAATAGCTGATATTTCACACTAAGCTTAAGATTAGTGATGTTCAAAAGTTCAAGGTCTATTTAAATCTTAGTTGATTCAAAATTAATTATATGTTATTTCTCTCTTGCTTTTCTACAGTATGCTGTCTGGCTAGTCCTCTGGGTTACGTGGAATGTATTTGTTATCTGCTTCTATTTGGAGGCTGGGGACCTCTCAAAGGTAATTTGCCATCTGATTTGCCTGAGTCATCAGTAGTGTGTTAACAAGCCTCTTCCTAAGTAAGGCAGAGTGTCACCTTACTCTTGTCACTTAGATGAACCTCGAATGAAGGTAAATTGAAAGGTGTCCTATCTATATCTCTGCATTTCTACCATTAAAAAATAATATGTTCTAGTGTGTCAAAGTTTTCATGTTTTTAAGCAAAAACTAGTGTGAAATATTCATTATCACAGTGACCATGCTGTAGATTTTTAAAACATTGACTGATGAGAGATTTCTAAGCAGAATAGAAATTTTTTCAAGATAAAATCTTGAAGATTATTTTAGTCACTGAATTTGCTTATTACTCTGTTAAAGATTTTCCCTGATTAGGCTCAAATATCAGTGCAATAATTCAAATAATTAATGAGTTTTAGTTGAGTAAAATTGTACAAGAGAAATATAATTTATTATATAATTGAATAAGATAAACATTTTACTCTAAAATAATCTAGGAAAGACAAAATCTTTGCTTTTTCATTAGGTTTTTTTATTTTGTGCTGTCCTCTTGTGAGTATGTATATGTTTGTGTTTGAGTGTGTGTGTGTTGCTATTTTATTTCTACCCTGAATGCCTGTACTATTGAAATAGTATAGTTTTTAGATTTTTAAAACCAGCATCCTTCTTCTATTGGAATGAAATTAACAGCAAATAAGTCAAATGAGATAATCTATTCAAAGAAATAGATTGGGACACTTGAGAGGTTCGCAAGCTTATACTTCTTCACAGTAACCTTAAGACAGATTGTAAAATGTTCTTTTACCTATCTCTTATTAGACAAGAAAGACCATGCAAAGATGTCGACGTTTTAAAAAAACCCAGGGACGATAACTTGCTTTAAAAGGCAAAAAAAAAAAAAAAAAAAAAAAAAAAAAAGGAGCTAAAAAGTCACCATGTTTTCAAGGCTCTATATTTTACAGGATGAGGGATGAGAGTAGTAGTAATACTTGTTTATAATCTAGAATATAGGAGTTTAACATTTGCAAGGATGTTTATTTATTATATTAAGTATAAATAACCTTGATTTGTTTCGTTCTATGGTGAACAATGAAGGATAAAATTAGAAGGTGATATTATGGTATAAGACAGAACCAAGGCTTCTGGAACCTGTGATTTTATGATCAGATTTGGGAGAAGTCCTCGCTATGGCCTTCTGCAGAATCTGACCTGGTAAAGGCATTTTTGTGATTCTTGTAGCTCATTGTCCTCCACGCTTTTGGCAGCAGGCAGTACCTTCTAAGATACTGTGACCAATGAAAAGGAATTGTTCAGGTGTCAGTAGGAAGGACACAGGCAAGACTGCTGCTTAAAACTGACATTCCCTCCATGCCAGAAAAGCAACACATACTTTCCAAGGACTTGAATTCCTTACCCAATTATATACCCCCACTGCCTATTTATAATCCACTTTATTCAAAGAAATTCTACATGAGAATAACTTTTAATAATATTCTCCATTTTAAATGATCACTTTAAAAATTGGAAGGCATTTCTTCAGGCATATTGTCTTAGTGAAATGATCTAGCAGCAGATCAGAGTTTGTTTAATAAGAGAGAGAGAGAGACAGAGAGACAGAGACATTGGGATCTGAGCCAAGCTGGCAGCACAAATATTCTGTAATTGTGTTCACTGCTCCACATGTTAACTGCAGGCACAAAACAAAGCTTGTGATCTCATGACCTTGGACATGGTCATTGAAATCACAGCAAGGGCACATCCTAAAACATTACAGCTTAAGACAGTTGCAACCCAAATGACTAAGAATTCTTCTAATGCACACATCCAGGTAGTGACTATCCCTTAGTAATGAAATAGTTAATATTCTTTTTCATCTTATAAACGAATGCTAGGCTATGCAGAGCACATGAAAATTTAATATTTTTTAACAAATAATCTAAAAGAAAACCATAAAGGTCAAAGTTATATAGTTATCGGTACCAGCTTTTTCCTCCCTTTTCTATGGGGTTTGAGAAAGGAGTATTTATACCATTTAATTCTTTAGCTTCTGCAACTGCCTCACATTCTTCAGGTAATACAATGACAGAAGGAAGCAATGGTGATTGAAAAATGTACAGATATATGAAAACTCAAAAATGGGACTCCTGAAACTGCTGATAATACTTAGATTACAGAATATAAACCATTTTTTTTCTCAATCCACCAAAAAATAAAAATAAAATGGTTTGGCCATATGAATGGGTCAATTTGTTTGAGGCTAAGGGAGAAATATGGGAAATTGAATTGAGGAAGAAATTCTATGGTCTTATGTATGTAAAAGAAGTCTATTTCCATTAAATATTTCGTAAATTGAGATTTCATCATAATGACTATTGGCAAAAAGTGATAAAAATATTAAGGCAAACTGTTAAGAGTTTAAAATGTTATGGTCATTTTCTACAGTGTCTTTTCTGCTTTTTCTGCTAAACTAGCTGCCATGTGCTAATGAGCAAAACAGAGATTAGAGTCATTAACCAAACCAGTGTGTACATTCAGTAATAAAACGGCTTAATTACAATAATATGATATACATTACTGACCTATTTGACCTTTATTTTTTTGTACCCATAGTGGTATAGTTAATATATTTTGTTCATTGAAAAATCTGTATAAATCTAACATTATTATTAAAATATCAATGCATATATTTATTATCCCCATAAGATTTAAGAAAAAATAAAACTATTCCACCAGAGAAACTGCTTTAAAATTTTTTATCTCAGTTAAATTAAAATAATGGGAATATAGTATAAAACAGTGATAGCAACAGGTGATAGCAACAAATAAAAATACAGTGCATAATAATTATTTTCAAATTATTTACATTAATTGTTTAGATATCGGTTTTGTATCTATATATCCTAAAGCAGCATATAGTATGTTACAACTTGGGTTGATATTTTAATAGATGTCCAGTTAAGGAAACAGAGATGACAATTAGTTTGTAACCCAAAGTGTTTACTAACTTTGTAGGCAATTGCCATTGAACATTTAGTGTCCTGGACTATTGGATTTATAGTTTTGAGAACTCCTCATATAAATAGTCTTATCATTTTGTTGTGTTATTCTAGGCACCTGTGATTCTTTTGCTCACATATCAAATAGAAAGAAATGGAAACTAATCCTAGCTATCAACTGAATTGAGTTATTTTAAAGAGAGGAGATCTGCTGTTTCTTCTGTAGTAATTTTTAACTTCAAAGTGCATAGCAGTTAGAAAGAAAACACATTTAATGTGATAATTCACCTATTTGGTTCATCACCTGGGAAAATGAAGTTTATGAAACAATTTTTTTATTTGTAATCTACAAGAAAAGATTTAATGGTCTTCCGGTTATCTGTAAAAGCCTGTATTCTGTTGGATGTCATATAATTGTATATTACTCATGCTGAAATTATAACACTTTCTTTATATGACTATTTGAGATCTCAGTTTATACTTTTGTAATTTATGGGACACCATTAGTGAATGATTCACCTATATTCAGAAATAAAACAAAAACCTTAGAGAGCATGAAAGAGTAACCAAGGGATTATTTTATACCTAAAACAACCTAACTTTTTTTATTTAACACTTTGAGACTAGGGATGTAGGTACATATCTGTCAGGCTTTATTATATTATTAGAAAGTTACCTAGTTAAACATAGTCTAAAGCAATTACTTATACCTAGTGATATGTATGTTTCAGGATGAACACATTTAATAACAACTTCTAGAAAATTGACATATTTGAATAATTTTGATAGTCGCTTCTGAGGTCTAGATATAAATTTTTATTTTAAAAACTTGATATATAATAAATAAAAGAATGTGGCATATTTAAGCTTTAGGGAATAGAATTGCACTTGCAAACATGAGACAGGAAAATGATAAAACCTATCATACACTGTAGGCAATAGGGTACAGATCCTTAAAACCAGATATGAATGTTGTGTGGAATAATGTACCATTGCAACAATCCCAGTTTTATTCCTTCTATTTACAAAATTATTTATTTAAAGAGATATTTGATATTTGGTGTTTGGTATGGAGAGAAATCTATTATCATTTTTTAAAATTTGAATTAGTGTTGTTCTTTAAGAAGTAAGAATATCTATGCAATTACTAATGAACAAAGAATTTTTCTGATAATTGATTTAAGACTAAATTAAACAAATATCAAGAGGATAATTTTTTATTTGTATCTTTTTTTATTTTGCTTTTCTTAATGTAAAATGTATATAGTCTAGGAAAATTTCAATTAACTGTTACTAAACTAATGAGAAAATTTTTATTTCCCAACCATCAAAGTTGATATTGCTTTAGGGTATAGAATAAAATGTTCTAAGTGTTATTAAGAATCAAATATGTAATTTTCCCCCAAATAGAAATTAACCAACCTATTATAATTTCATCAGTCACTGCCTATCTTCTCTTGTTTTCTTTAATAATGCATTGAATTAAACTGCTTATTTCCTTACTTCTTCAATTTTTTTGCTTTGCTTACTTTTTCTACTTCCTTTTAATGCTCCTAAAGTGGGGAATAGGGTCATTGAAACTTTCTACTTTTCCATCTACATTTTTTACTTGAAAATGCCATCTACTGTCATAATTTAAACTACCATCTCTACACCTATGTTTACTGTATTTATATCTTTAGTCCTGACCTTGTTGCTAAGTTGAAGTCCCACATCTCCAACTTTCTGCTCTGTCATGTCAATTCTATTGTCACCTTAAATTCAACATGTCTAAGAGAATTTGTCATCCCCAAAGAATCCAATTTCTGTAATTCACTTTTTTACTTAGAAAATAAAAAAAGGCAAACTTTAGTTTGAAGAATTAATAAAAGAGGAAAAGGAGTCATGGAGATACAGAAATCATTATAGATTGACCATAAGATGAAGCAATAAATAGATTTTTTAAATATAGTGTTTTTGCATATTATAAATGTCAGACACCAAAACAGTACAGATCTGCTGAAGTAATAATACTCTGCAAAGGTAAGTACCCCAAAGAGATGAGTTGACCACTCGAGGATACTGCATCCTGTGGGCATTTACTGATTCTGGTTGGGGCAGGAGGCTAATAATCCAGGCTTTGAACCCATAGAAGGCTATTTCTGGGATATGTATAAATTAGCATAGCTTTGAGGGAAAGTCTCAGGCACATGGATAATTTTCTTTTTAGAATATTTGGTAAATTTTGTGTAAGGCTAAAAATATAAATGGAAAGACTAAAAAGCAGCATAAAAAGGTTTTGGCAGTCTTACAAAATGGAGATAGTAGATAGGAAGGAAGCTCTATAGAATAAACTAGACTTAATAGTTGAGAAACCTGGAGATTGAGCTAGGGGCAAAGGAGATGTGCAATAAATATTACCTAGGCTAAAATCCAGGCTCGACTCAGCACAGTTTTTGCTTGAAATAAGATGGTGAATCATTGCTTTTTCTGTCTAGTTGAGGAAAAAGGAAACCTTCTCAAGAGAAAGATAACATTCTGCTAGTCTTTTACAATTTATTTTTGTGCATGACATTGGGTGATTGAAAATTCGTACATGTGCTAAAGAGTGAACCTTATTACTAAAAGTGAAGAAAAAATAGACTATTGAGACAGACCAACATATGATTCAGATATTGTAATTAGTTGATAAAGACTTTAAAAAACAATATGTTGAAGAAAATAATGGAAAAACTGGATAAAATATATTGAAAGATGAGGAATTTACCCTTAGAAAGTTGGGATCTATATAAAGAATCGAGTGGAAATTCCAGAACTGAAAACTATAATATTTAAAAGTTAAAACTTATTAGGTATGTTTGGTAGGAGATTTTAGATTGGTGAGCTGAAGGACAAGTCAATAGAAAATATCCAAACTGAAGCACAGGGGTTAACAAAAAAAAAAAAGGATAAAAATATAAAAGAGGATGTCAGAAATATATAGGTCTCTGCTAAAGGTTCAATGTACAAATAATTGAATTCCTAGGAGAAGAGAGGTAGAATTGGACAGAAGCAATATCTAAAGTGATAACAACAGAGAATCTTCCAAAACCGATTATACGTATCACCCCACAGATTGAAGAAGTCTTTCAAATCTCAAGTGGAATAAATACCAAGAAAACCACATTCAGGTATAAAACTGGTAGCACTTTTGAAAATCAAAATCAAAAAAGAAAATCTTAAAAGCCATCGAAGATAAAAGACACCTTGCCTTTAAAGAAACAGTAAAAAGACTGACAATTGACCTTCTAACAGAAACAATGAATCTAGAAGGCAATTGAATAGCACCTTTAAAGTGTTCTCAAAGTGTCAACCTAGACAGAAAGGAGTTAGTATTCTAAGTTTATAGCATCAGGGAAATAGTAAAGATAAAATTTATATTAGATTATATATTTAAAGAATTAATATTTCCTTGTGTAATGATAAAAAGAAAGCATATCTACCAAAAATCAACTATATATAAAAAATTAAATGATAGAAATAATTGATTAATCCAAGCGAAGCTAAGACAAGAGAAGACCTAACAAAAAACGTGTTAACAAGAAAAAAAATACCAAAATGGATGCTATAATCCAAAAATATATCAATAATTACATTAAATCTAAATAAACTAAATACTCCAGTTAAAAGACTAAGATTGTCTGTCTAGATAAATATACAACACCCAAATATATATTGTATATAAGATATACACCTAAAATACAAGAATTAATATCAGACAAGGTAGTGTTTAAAGCAAGAAGAATTACTAAAGATAAATAAGGTATGTCATAATGATAAAAAGGTCAATCCACATGAAGATATTAAAGTCAGCATTATCTGAAAAAAATGTTATAGCTTCAAAATATGTAAAGTAAACATGGACAAAATTAAAAGGAGAAATAGTCATATCCAAAATCACAGTGGAAGATTTTTAACACTCCTCTCTAAATACATCAATCAGATCAAAATTCAAAAAGGATATAGAATGTCTATATAACACAGTTAACAAACTTAACCTAACTGACAAATATAGAACCCTACTCTACAGTAAAAAATACATATTATTTCAAAGACATATAGAACATTAAATTATAAAATGATTCTAATCATAAAATGCTCAAAATATAGAATGATTTGCAATTATTCATCAAGTATTCTCTGACCAATGTGAAGTCAATAGTTTGGAATGGAGAATAAAACATATTTCAAACTGATAAAATCTTGGGGCATTAATCTAAAGAGGTGTTAGAGTAAAATGCATGACTTTGTATAGAGATATTAAAAGAGAAGAAATGCTGAAAAATCAATGATCTAAGTTTCCATATCCAGAAGCTAGTAAAGAAATAGCAAATGCAACCTCCAGAAGTAAGACTGGAGATGATCGCAGAACTTTATGAATATACAGCAGAAAAAAAATCAATGAAGTCAAATTATTTCTTTTAAAATGTTTATTTTTCAAATGCTATAAAGATAGATGAAGGGGAAAAAAGTAAAAACACATTCTGTTAATATCACAAAGGATCCTACAGATTACATAGCAAGACAGTATGTGATGAACAAGGTTAAGCCTATATATTTGAAAACCAGGACGATATGGACAAATTCCTTGGAAAATACAGCTTGAAATAAATTAAAAACCTGAACACTCTTTTATCCATTAAAGAAATTGAATTATTTATCAAAACTGACAGAAGAAAAATCCAAAACTTTTTGTCCACCTGACTTTACTAGTGAATTCTTAAAAACACTTAAGAATGTTGTAATACCGATTTTACATAAACTTTTTCGAAGAATAAAGTGGGAATGCCATCTATCTCAACTTATAAGCCAGTATATATTACTTATTTGATATAGGTATGAGTATCAAATGACCTATACATTGCTGATTTAAAATGTAATATAAATAAGAATAACAAGGAATGGTAAATATCTCCCTATAACTTTACAAATAATTGTGTATTATTTTCCACACTGTATTATATTTGCTTATATTTTCATATCTCCTACTAAACTTGAACTTTCTAAAAGACCATATATTATCATCATTATTCAGGAGAATGTCTGCCCCTAAGCTCCCACACAACAGTGACGAATTATAGAATCAATTAAGAGCATTTCAGATGTTTATAAGTAAGCCTATGTGATATATAAAACAAATGCAACAAGTTGCTTTTATCAGTATATTTTAATTATTTGTTTACTTAACTGTCCTATCTTCAGTGTAGGTATCGTGTTTTATTTCATCCCTGGAACCAAAGGCAATGCCAGACATATGAACAACGTTCACTGGAATAAAATTAAATCATAGTAGGATGGACTTCAGTAACTGCCTAGCTCCCCCAATAAATCCGCTAGAGGCAATCCCTTCTAGTTCACCATTGCAGGATAATGGAATCGGCATCTCTCAAGACTGGCCCAGTGCTCTGTGATAGTAGCAAGCACAAGGAAAATTATCTGAGCACCTGACCACCAAAATCAGTGTTTTTCAAGATTAACGATCATATGAATCACCTGGATATCTTTTTAAACTACAGATTCCAATTTCTTTGGAGTGAGGCTTGAGTAATTTCACTCCTAACCAACTCTTACAAGATGACATTTTTATTTGTCCATTAAGCATACTTTGACTTGTAAGGATTAGATTACCTGAAACCTTTAAATGGGGCCCAAGGAGAGTTCTTTGATTTCTGGCTGTCCTTTGAAGCAAGAATTCCAGTGTAGATCTTGATACTTGTGCATATGCAAATTTATTATCTGATGTATAATTTAATACTGACTCTAACTAAGGTGCTAAGTGAAGCGACGAAATAGATTACTTAGAACTCTGGAGAGAACTTATGCTTAAGTTCATCTTTTAATACCCAAGTCATATGTATTATTTTTTTGTGTGGTAAAATCCTTTCCAGAAATCTTCCCATACTTTTCTCTATAATGGAGCTAACTAGACCAAGAATGGTCATACCTCTAATTTTATCTTATTTGCATATTTTTTTATTAAAGTTAAATTTCTAGAAGCTGAGGAACTCTATACCCAGAGTAACAAAACTGTCATATGCCAGGTGCAGCTCTTATTGAGAACTATAGCTATACCTGAGAATTTTCACTTAGATTTTAACTTTTTTTTTTAACTCTTGTGGTTAAAACAATGTAAACCATTTTACAATGCAGCTGTTGCCTCTTATGATTGAGTTGCATTCTCTTTCCACAAGAACTAGACAGCATATGCAGTTTCTATGAATCTAGTAAATTATCTGCTTTGATTTGTACTTTCTTACTTTGATGTCTTTCCTCTCTTGCTGATTTCCCTCCAAATGCCCTGTGGGTGTCAAAAACCTCATTTTTTGTGGGCTTAAAAGTGTCTTGGGTAAAGACTTTCTACATTGAAGAGTCCCCATGAGTGCTAGCAAAGACTTGGGTCATGAGCAAGAGTTATTATTTCTGCTGGTAATTCATAGGCATCATGTATGTAAAATGTTATTAGAAGGTCCTCCCAGAGTGCAACGGGAATAGGCAACTTGGACATCTTCCTAGAATAGAAGAATACTCTCCAGGTGTTGACTTGGCTCCCCTGAGTCTCCGTGCTGCTGGTGAAGTTCAATGTGACAGCCTCAGAATGCTGGCTCAGTTGCTCACTACATTGTCCAGGATCTGCTATTCATTCAAAGGCACAGTCTGTCCCACTATTCCAACTCTTACTCCATTCTCTCTAGGAATGGGCTTCATGACCTTATCTGTTCTCTTTCCAATCTGTTTTTAAGAAATATACTGTGGCAATTTTTCTTATTCAAACTTTCTTTTGTGTGTGTGTCCCTTTATTTTGCTTATAAATCAAAAGCTTTGGTTTCAAAGCTATTATTTCTGATGTGGGCTTTGAGAGTCTCTTTTGGAAGTAAAAAAAATTAAGCACTAACCATTTCTTTCTTTTTGACTTCCTACTAAAACAATGGTAATTCTTTTTGAGGTAGTGAGGATGTCA
>CM053502.1:146896154-147055952 GCA_028627145.1 Eidolon dupreanum
CAGAAAAAATATTTGGGTAGAGTAGATGAAAATTAGAAAAGTTGTTTCCCATTCAGACAGAGTAATTGTATTCTCTTTTAAAAAACTCTAACTATAAGTTCATACGATGTGGCTGATACTATTATCTTCTCCAGGAAGTGAAAGGGATACAGAATTCAGAAAGAAAGAAGAGAAGGATATTTTCTAAATAAAGAAGCAGATAAATTTCTAGTCAGAATAAACATCTCTATCAACAGAGTATGACTCCCAGACTTCCATCAAGAACCTAATGGCTTAGAAATTCTAACCTAGTACTTTCTTACACTTAATCTCTAGGTTAAAATTAAGCCTTTGCTCTTGTTTCACATATAGACACCCAAGAGACATAACATCTGAGGGTGCCTGTGCTTAGCTTATGCTGGAGTATGAATGCAAAACATAAAGGAATATTCTGATTGTAGATAGAAGGAATGGTCATAGGAACAATGAACAGTTTTGAGATTTGAAATGGGTATGTGGGTAAGAAGCAGCAGAAGAATTGAGATTTTGGAACCCCTTAATTGGAGATATACTGCTACTTAAAGGGAAAAAAGTTAAAAAACTACAACTCTGGCTAAAACTGACCCTGCTAAATCATGTACCATATCCATTTTCATTTAGCCACATGCACACAAGCAAAGAGATAGAAAATGATTTCTTTTTATTCAAGTGTGATTAAATGAGATTTAGAAAATGGCTGCTTGGTTAGATTATTGTAGTGCCCTTGAATCGATTATTTTTACAATAAAAAACATAAGTTGGTTTTGATCTTTGTTTTTCAGTTTGAATAATGAAAAGTATTTTTATTTAAAAAATGGGCAAATGCTAAACACACAGAACCTGATAATATGAAATACATTAGTACATTTAAAAAATTTATTAGGTATCTCCAACATAGAATTAGCCCTGTATATATACACTGTATATTTCAACAAATATATTTGAGCATCAGTTATGTGCTCTGGGCCCAAAGGTCATGACAGTGAGCAAGCCAGACCCAGGTCTTCTGCTCATATTTTCTAAAGTCTAGCAAAGAAGACAGGTGACAAAATGTAATTGAACTGATGTGTGATGAGTATAATAACAGAGCGTGTACAAGACAGAAATAGGTTGAAGTTCAGGAAAGGACTCTAAGATTTCCTTCCATGAGACTCTGGCCTCCTCTCTCTTACATGTCTGAGGTCTCCAGTGCCTTCTAGCATCGCAAGAGAGAAGAAATGGTATTTCTTAAACCCTGTCACATGTGTCAACTGTGCTGGCCAATAGATATGATCTAAATCTCAAAAGCTGAGTGAAATTTCCTGTCCCTTTGGACACTAGCAGTGCCAATGTGACTTTGTGCTCCAGTGGCAGGTACACTTAGTAGAAAGGGCACCCAGCCACACTGGTCAGACCCTTTACAATAATTTTTAGTTCACAACCAAGCTTCTTAAACCAGCACTGGCCCTCTGTAGGATAGTGGGGCTGGAAATCATGAGGCAGTTGCAATTTTGACTGTGGTTTCA
This sequence comes from Eidolon dupreanum, assembly GCA_028627145.1. Classification (NCBI taxonomy): domain Eukaryota; kingdom Metazoa; phylum Chordata; class Mammalia; order Chiroptera; family Pteropodidae; genus Eidolon; species Eidolon dupreanum. The sequence continues at coordinate 146,897,678 of CM053502.1, forward strand.
AAAATCTGTGGGGTTTTAAAGTTCCATTCAGTTAAAGATGAGGAAGCAATGAGCCTCTCCAACCAGGAGTGCAGGTTGTGGAGAAGTAAGGCCTTTTTCACAAGAGAGCATGTAAGTCCTCACCTGGCAAGTGTTAAACCCTTCATAAACCCATCTGCAGCTAGATCACTCTGATTTATTGTAAGTTCAGAGAAGGAATGTGTTACCCAATCTGGCAGGGCTACATACACCCATAGTCAATACTGGAGTGTACTGGAGAAGGCTGAGATCTCTGGTCTGGCTGTAAGCATGGATGCTGGAGCAGACACTGATTCTACAAGGAAAGCAATATCTTAGCCATGCCAGCTAGAAATTCCTCATGCTCTAATAGGCTAGTACCCAAACAACATAGCATCTACCAAATATTTTTGCTAGTGCAGGCTGGACTCAGAAAGTCTACATTCCACTGTCTCTGTTACTCAGACTCACTTCCTCTAGTTTTTTTTTCCCCTACTTTGTGTCCTCTCTTTCAAGCCTTGTGGAATTTTATATCAATGGGCCTATACCCTTTGCTGACCGCTGGGCATTGACTAGATTCATGCTGGTCTCCCCTGACAGCTTTCCTATTATCAAATATCTGAGAACTAGGAATAGGACCCTGAGATATTAACGCTCTGCTCTAAATCTCAAGGGAGCTGACCATTCAGACTCTGTGTCATCTGGCTTTTCTCTAAGTTTAGCCAATGGCAGGTACTCTTAAGACTGATGGAAAACTCTCAAAAAGAAATGAGAATCCAGATATTTCTTTTCCTCTTTCCATGTGACAGAGAGCCCAGCTATGACATCTGCTCTGCATCCTGTTGACCACATGTGTTGTGGCTCCAGATTCTAACAGTCTCCAGTTGTGGTCTCCATTAGCAGTGTCCATTCTCTATCTGTAGCCTTGGATTGGGAGTAGCTTTCTGCTGCTGCTAGCCTCTGTTTTCCCTCAGCATCCTCAGTTCAGCTTCTCAATTCTTTAATCGTGTGTGTTGTCAATTCAGTTTCCAATTCCTAAAGTGCTTTCTGTGTTTCTGATTAGACCCTAATTGACACAGATTTCATATACAGTAAAAACAATGGTACAACAGTTCTGTGTAGGAAAAAAAGCAGGATATTACTTGTAGGCTTAGAAAAAGTCTATAGAAGCTTAATTCTCTGATTGTAGCATCCGTACTATACTTGATTATTATTTCTATAATGAGAAAATACCTCTACCAGAAGAATGTATGTCAGATATCCTCTTGAAAAAAATCAACAAGAAGTCCAGCATTATAGCTATAGTGTCACATGGTCATTGGGAAAAACATTATGAAATGAACTTTGCTCATCTATTTATGAAATATTATGGTAGCCCATAATATTTATCTTATAAATTCTCACTGTCCCTTACCAGAGTAATTTCTCTTTTAGTCTGACTTTTTGTAATTTTAAGGAGTTAAATAAAAATTCTGGAAGAAAATGCCAGAATTTTCAGAGTTTACCAAGAGGAAAAAGTAGGGGATCAGGTACTATAAGAGAGGGAGAATTTTACGTTTCAATTTTTATATCCTTTGAAACTATTTTTACACATGTTTACTATATGCACTTATTACTCTTATAATACATTTACAAGAAAGAAACCCTGAAAATCTGTTCCATTGTCAGGCAAATAATGCAAGGATAAACTGAAACACGGGGCAGCTACTGTGGCTCCTTGTGTTCCAGTGGTTCAGTGATGCAGATGAATTCTGGCTGCATCTCATCTGCATAGACCTCTCTTCATTTTGTTCACCCATGTTTAGAAATTCCTCAAGAAGTAACTGTGGGCTTGTAAAGGAACTGAGGTTAAGAGAATCTCTCCTGCAGTCCAGCACATATACAGTTTTGATATGAGAGCATTTTAGCAACAAGATATTCCAAGGAGCTACATTTCCTGCTCCCTTCCCTTGCATTTTAGATGTGACCATATAAATAGTGCACACTAATGGAATACAAGCAGAAATAATGTGTGTCACTTTAGGGAAATGAACTTTTAAGAATCAAGTGTACAATCTACTTCTACTAGCAAACATGGACAAAATGATGATGTCTTAAAGAGGATAGTGAAGCCACAGGCTAGACGGAGCCAGGGTCTCTGAATCATCATACAGAGGTGGTGCATTACATATCATTTGAGGACTTCTGAGGGTCACAGAGACCTTTCAGGAGGTCTATGAACTCAAAACTATTTTCATACTAATACTGAAGGAAACATCAGTGATGTTAGTAAATGTGACTTTTTGATATTATATAATGAAATAAGTTAACATTTGGGAGATCTGCATAACTTAGCAAACCAATTATTTCCAAATGACCCACACATGATGTTACAAATCATCCAGGAGTAAAAAGGTCCGTTGAAAGTGCAAGAAACACAAATGGATTTTAATATAAAATTATGGAAGTTAATTGATATGGTCCAGATTTCACATGGCAACTAACCTTTAACAACTACTGCTTGTCAAGTTTGGGTAGAATACCAAAGAATATATACTATTATTTGAAATATTTACAAATATCTGAAAGGGCTAAGAAATTTCTCTTCCTTTTCTTAGGACGTTTCACTATGAGACCATATTTTTAAAAATATATTACAACAAAAACAACATGTCACAAGAGATTAAATGAACTGAATATGAAGTCCAGCTGTCTTATATTAAACCAGACATTAAAGATAGTCATAAGAATGTAAAACAATGTTACTCTTTTCTCTAAATTTTTGTTTGGGAAAATATGTTACATTTCCTAAAAATATATATTATTTATGTTAATATGTAGTAGGTTTATTATTACTTTAAAATAAATTAATGCATATTTTAAATTTCTCAGTTTTAATTTTTCAATCTGTAAATATTGATAGATATAAAAATATCACATGTAAACAAAAGCTCCTTGATAATGCTATAAACCTAGAATGCTTTAACTCCTTTCTGCCTTTTGTGTGAAGTCTTAAGGTAAAATATTTGGAGAACCACTGTTGGGGAAGAAAGCTACCTGCGATCAGAAGCTGTTAGTGCAAAAAATAAACTCTATTGAGTTTGAGGCATTATGTTTTGGGGGTCTACGTGTTACATCACTTAACCATGTTCTAACTAGTGCACACCTCATGGATCTCTACCCCATATCCACGAGTGAGATGTCATATATTTAACTGAACTTTTCTGTAGCATCCAGTTGATACAGACTTGAATATATTCACATCTACCATTAAGGACCATAGAATGATGATACCGCATGATAAAGATCAGCCAAACTAAAAGGTTTTGAAAACTTTTAAAAATGCTAGTTGCCTGTAATCTTTAGGGACAAAAATAATTGAATTTCTGCTTAACACAGGTCAGGAATCTTCATCTGTAAATGTTACTTTTAAGCCATAGATGAGTATTTGCATACTTTAACATTTGCATTATTTGATTCCAAGCTTTTCAGTGCTTGAGTATGAAAGCACACATTTTGTGCTTATTGTCTAACTGTGAGGCAATGAAAATATGTCTTCTCTTTGTTTTCGGACACATCAAATTAATTGATCACTTTATTTGCAATAATAAACAGTGCGATCAAAATAGTGTATTTGAATTTAGAAGTACCTTGGATTGTAGATAGTTTTTAGGAATCGTATTTCCTTTTCTCTCTTTGTCAGATTTATGATTGAGGCAATGCAGTTACCTATTTTTTTTTTTTTTTGCATTTATTTAAAAGGTATAAGACAAATGCTTTACTGTAACCCTATATTCAATCAATGTATTATTTAAAAGAATACTGACTGTGAGAAGAAAATGCTGTTTATATCTGTGATGCATGCTTCCTTTCCAGAAGGGAAAAAAATGGAAAATTAATTTATGTACAATCTATATTTTATTAATTTTCCAACTTTTCTCTTTCTGTCAGTTGTAACTGAAATCATCAGCAGACAGGCAACTACTCAAATTGAAACAAATATGAGCTAAAAGTCTGTGCTATCTGATGAGTCCAGCCCCATTCTGGTTTAGTTTTATATAACATGCTCATGGCTTGAAAGATTTATCCTAAGGATATTCTTTGATAGATCTTTCAAGTCTGCTCAAGCTACATAATTGAGGTAGTTCATGTCATGATTCCCTGTCAGAAGCTCATAGCTAATGGAAGAGAATGTAAAGCATGGAAGTTTGTTGGAGCTATGAGATTTCTCTGTCTTCAACTACATGCACATGCAGAGTAAACAGAAGAAAACAATCCCATAATATCTATTAAAGAGACTAAAAGATCCTATATGATGCAACATCCTAAGGAGAGCAACAACATTTATTTCCTATTATAAATTTCAGGTTTCTCTATTTAAATTCATATTGCAAACTTCATTTAATTTGGGGTAATAACTCAATCATGAATGTACTATCCTTAACTATTGTGAAAAAGAGAGTGAGCAACAAAATTATGTAAAATCTGTTGCCTGTGGCATTAAAATAGTTTTTCTGGCATGTGTCCAGAATTATCCTATATGACTTAGATACTTTATAATCTATTAGTCCATACCACAGTCAGTGAAATAAATACTATTTTCCTCCTCGTTTTGTAGATGAGGAAACTGAAGCATAGTAGGTAGCAATTTGCCTGATCTTTACTCAGTTCTATTGTTCTTCAAATAGTATCTCCGTTCAACCGATCCCTCAAGCGAGACACTGAAGAATCCACTCTGACTTCTCCCTCAAGCTCTTTTTTCCTTCACAACCACAAAGTCATTTTAATTTTGCCTTTCTAATATCATTACTGGAGATACTATCTATCCCCACCATTACTGGCTGACATAAATCATCAGCTCTTGACCGACTCACAGGTAAACTTTCCCAATCATTTTCTGGGCTGCCTGTCTGACTCTCTCCAATCCATTTTTGACATTGGCAACAGAGTGATCTTTCTAAAAGGGCAAATCACATAAGGTCATACACCTTCTTGAACACTTCAGTGCTTCCCTGTTAGCTACCAAATAAAATCAAACTCTCTAGCATGGTATACAAGGCCCTCCACAATTTGACCTCTGCCTATCTCTACTTTTATTGCTCCCATCCTCTCTCCCCTCCTGCAACTCCTTATACTTACACTCCTTTCACACTGGATCTGATGGGCATGCTTTTGCCACTACACACATGCTGTTCCCTCTGCCTATAGTAGCCCTTCTTCCTTACTTCTCTTGGCTAAACTCTATTGAACCACACTCTTGGTTCCAATGCCAGTCTCCAGGAAAGCTTTTCCGATCCTTCTCTCATATGTTTCCAGCATACTTTATTTCTATACTTCTGGCACTTATAATACACTTATCTCTTAATTATTTTGTTTTTATCTCTCCATCTTTCATACTTGGACATGCTGATGGTCTAGGCTCTCCGTGCATGCCTAAGTATGAAAGATGGAGAGATAAATCTTCTCTTTGCCACCTGAATGACCTTAAGCAAGTAACTATTTCTCTGACTCTTAGTCTTTCCATTAGTAAAATAGGAATGTTAATTATACTAACTAGAAAGTTAATGTAAATATGAAATGATTTTATAGGAGTAACATTCTTAGTTATGTCTCATACAATGAAAGTACTTAATAAACATGAATTGTCAGTATTAGGTATTCCTGAGCACATAATAGAAATGCTTTTTTTCCCCTATGAGTTATCTTCATAGTACTATTTATTCTCTGAATTTGTCTTGTTTATACATGTCTCTCCAGACCTATAAATGAAAATTCTTGAGAATGGTAAACTTGGCAAACTTGTTCACTATGTTAATTTATAGCCTAGTATGTCATTGGCAATAAATATTTATTTGAGTAAATTAAAAAAAATAAGTAGAGTATGGCAGCAATCTAAAAAAGCTGAAATGAGCAGGGAATTGAGAAGTTTCCAAGAAGGATTCAAGACACATTAAAAAGAGTTCAAAGGAGACAGCGAGTGGTTGGAGAACATTACATCATGATGCCAAATATTTGGTCAGGTGAGACTTGGGTCACAAGTGGAAAAGACTCAACACCTGAATATTTTTTTTTGTAGCCAGCTAGGAGGTGTAAAAGGTTCTGCTGGACATTTTTAAAGGCCAGCTGTAGGACAAGGCCATCAACCAGACTAGGCCTGTCAGGGAGATGGACGAGGTACTGTGAGAAGCTGTTAAAGGAGAAATAGGAGTCCCTTCGCTGCTGACAGCCCTCTCACGACTCCGTGAGTCTGTTTATTGACCTGCCGGGAGGCTTCCTCCTCTAATGTTGCTCTGTACCGATGCAGCCAGACTCTGTCTCAGCAATGCACAGTTATAACTACTCTTAGCTCTTTTTAAACATAAAGATTCTCAGGCTTCTGGCCATACTCACTGAATTACTATCTCCTTAAACAATGAATTTGGATTTTTAATTTTCTCTAGCTAAAGTAATCATAATTCCTTGTTTGTTCAGATCAGTCTTGATCTATCTTTTTTATTCTACTGTAGTTCACTCTTAAAATGTTCTATTTTGGACAATAAATTATATGTTCACTCTTTGTACAGGTAATTCTGTTGAGAGGCCAAGATATCAAGACCTCCTCTCAACTACTGTTTTCTCATATTTATGGAGTTCTTGCTAAAACTTCCTTTGATAGATATATGTATATACACACTATGTGTGTAAGTATATGTGTACAGATACATATATATATGCACATATACTTTTTACACATATATGCACACATATACTTTTTAGACTTAGATTTCTCAGTAGAGAAATGATAAGCAATCAGTGACATCTTATGTCTTCAGTCTTCTATTCTGTAAAATGAAGCTTTGGCCTAATTAATATTTTCTTGAACACTGCAATTCTTGTAGAATATATTAAATGACTCCCTTGCTTGCTTGTATGAGACTGAATTGCTACAGCGAGTTTAGTACCTGCCCTTAGTCATTTAAACAATGCATCAGACCCAGAGGCAAAGAGATAGTTTGCCAGTGTCTGGCTGATTACTTCCAGTCCTATTCACCCATTGCTTTGTGTTCAGTGCTAATAAGCATTAGATGAAGCTTGAAATGACAAAATGGACCACACAAAAACCGAAGTATATCTGTAATGAAGTTCTGGTCTAACATTTGTGGACAGATCTGTGGTTTTAAAATTGGATTTTTCTCACATCCAGAATGTCAACAACCAAATCTATAGGTTGATGGCTTAATCTATATAAAATCAGGATAAGAATGCTAAATTCCCACCTTTTAGAGATGGGTTAATTTGTTTCTAAAATTTATGACCTCAGAAAAAAGTCAGTGTAAACTGTACCGTTTATCTCTGCATTTCTAGCCTAAGCCCAGTCTGAGACCTAATTGATTGTTAATAAATAATAGCCGGATTAAGCTGAATAAATTAATAAACAAATAAAAACAACACTACTGTAAGTCAGTAGTTCTCAATCAGGGGCAATTTTGCCTCCCAGGGGATATTTGGAAATATCTGGAGATATTTTTCACTGTTACAATTGAGGAGATGTGTGACTACAAGCTAGCAAGTGACTCCTGGGATGCTGCTAAATCTCCCACAATACACAGAACACCCTGACAACACAGAAATCTCTAGCCCAAGATTTCAGTAGTGCTGAGATTGAAAGATCCTGCTCTAGGCCATTACTCTAAATCTGGATTATTTTCAGTTTTTTTAGCCTTAATGATAAATTTTACAAACTTATTTTCCTCCTATAAAGAAAAACAATGTTCATTTTCTTATTAGTATTGGGTAAAGACCATTTTTATTGACTTGACCATCAGGACACTAACAAATTGTATTATACTCTACCTACCTACCTACCTCTCCTTATTTCCTATTGTTACTCTCTAGCTGGAACCATCTGCAGTGGTGGTTCTCTCTATCCCAATCGCCTGTATGGTTTGTTAAGTGCAGATTGCTGAGTCTCTTCCCCAGAGGCTTTGACTTAGCATGTCTGGGGTGGGGCCCAAGAATTTGGATTTGTGATTCTATATCAATGTGATTCACCTTTTCATGAATTCCCAAAATTATGGTGCTTATTTCTCTCTCCCTGGTTATTTTTAAGGAAGACTGCCTACGTCCTTTTTTAAAGACTATCAGCCTTCATTATTAATGGGTTCCATGTTTTCAAATTTGCCTGCTTGCTAAAATTTCTTTACAACCCCAAAATCAATATTCATAGTACTTTCCTAGTCATTTGTGTACATGTGCAGAACAACAAAATGTTTGAATCACCCAGTGTACATGTTCTTAGGTGAGGTCGAATAAGAAGGCTCTGCCTTCTTGTTTTGGCTCTTACGCTATAAACAAGTGCCCTATTCCCAGTCTACTTAGTGCCACATTCCCTGCATTTGTGTGTTTTCTGTTGCTGATTTTGCTGGTCAAAATGGCCTCCAGACATAGTGCTGAAATGCTGACTAGTGTTTGTAAGTACAAAAAGGTTGCGATATTCCTGATGGAGAAAATGTATGTGTTATATAAGCTTCCTTCAGTCATGAGTTATAGTGATGTACACCATGAGTTCAATGTTAATGAATAAAAGATATATATTACATAGGGTGTTTTAAACAGAAACATACATAAAACAAGATTACATATTGATAGGTTGATGAAAATGTTGTAACTAGAAGCTCACAGGTACCTAATCCTATTTTTCCTGTAGAAGCAATGATTCAGTACTCACTAAATCAGTGTTTGCTGCAACTTTAAAGAATGTAACTACAAGTAATAAGAATCGACTGTGAATAATTCTTCTTGACCTATCTTCCCTACTACTCTTCCCAACTGCCCATGTACACAGAGAGCTTCTTTTCTTTGCATTCAAATAGCTCCTATCTACAGGACACTTTAAGCAGTTAAGACAAAACAAAATAAAACTCTGCTGCAGCAAGGCTGCTATTATGTTGTACTGCCCTACTGGGCTGGGTTTGTATTTTATATTCATTTGGTTTCTCCTTTGTTAAGTATAGTTTTGAGCATTTTATGTATATTTACTAAATAAATTCAAATGCAAATATGTCATCTCTATGGAGAGACATTGCAATGTTAACCTGGGTTAGTTTGCCCATTCCCTGGCACCTGATAAAGCCCTAAGGAAAGAGGCCACCTCACAAGTCAATATTAAGGAAGATAAGTTACAGAATGACTTTTTGTGAGGATAAAAGGAGAAATCCATCACATCCTGTTTCTCTGTGTATATGTATGTATCTATGGGTTTGAATCAATTATTATGGTTCAACTGAATTAAGTGTTTTTGAACCAGTGACCCTAAAAAGAAAAATAAAAGTCCACTTATTGGCATGTCAGAAAAGGGAGAAAAATTGACCTGACACTAATTACCAAATACTGCATCCATTTCTATTCCCTATTCATTTCTAGATTATGGACTCTGTTGGAGCCTTATTGTTGGCACCAAAGTAGAAAACTCTAGTAGGTGGATATTGCTTACAGAAGTGGTCATGGTAATGGATATTTCTGGACTGTGGACAAGCTCATGTGAGTCCCCATTTTTCATCCACTGAAGACATTGAAGCCTTAGGTTATGTTGATAGTATCAGACTGATTAGGATGAATGTAAAACCAACTGGTAGAGATCCCAAAGCTCTGTAAATGTATAATGTTCTTTCATCTTTGCCACTAGTGCAAAGTTTTTTTTTTTTCCCTAGTCCTTTTCCCTAAAGTACTTTCTCTATAAGAATATTGAAAACTCAGAGGTGAATGAGTAGAGAATTATCTTTCATTAGCTTATCCTTACCTGAGACCAAAACAGGAAATTTTAATGAATTTTTCTGACTTAAGATAGAGTTAATATTAAAAACACATAAACACATATACTGCTTGAGCTCAAGCCAGTCAGAACTGAAGCCAGTCGTAGGGTGAGCAGCATCCCAGAAGCTCTCTGTTGTGCTAAGTGTGAAATTGTAGTTGCTGGGTAGTTAGAAAGATGGGGAGAAGACATCTTGCAAGATGAGCCAGGATAGTGGTGCAGCACTCAGGAGCTTGGTACAATGCTACTTACTAACCATTCAGAAATATTTTAATATCCTAACAATTAGATAGTCTGAAGCAAACAGGCTATGGCAAGTTTACTGAACCAGAACAGTATTCTGTCTGAGAAGTGCTATCCAGTAGAAGACTGACTTTTATTTTTTAAGATGCTATCTTAACATTGGATTTGACTACTTTCTTTCCCAGAGAGAGAAATACCATCTGCAGATGAAAAGTTTCTAATATAGACATAAACCTGCTTCATATTTTCCATCCCAATCCCAAAATTAGATATCCATTTACAGAATGTAAGAAATATTCACTGCAGAATAGATCAGAAAAGGCTCAGTACTGTAATTTGCAAGCAAAGTGAACATATTAAAATCATTTAAGGAACTTTTTCATCTTACCTTCCCCAGAAGATGAAGGTGTGCTTCTCTATCTGTTTCAGGGCCTGTTGACTGGCAGAAGGGGTCATGTCCACTGGGCTGAGGGAGTGAAAGAAAGCATGCATGCTTCAAATCCAGAATTTAAGTCTATAGAGTAAGAAAGGGACTAGTCTGGTCCTCAGTCAAGGAAGCCAAGGGACGTGGCAAGGTCATTGTGGGTACTATGAGGAGCTAGGAAAAGAAAAAATAAAGGAGTATCTGAAAAATCTGTTAAAAGGCCGAGCTCCTGGGACTGTTTGAGTATATCGATGGAAATTCTTCTTAGCTGATACAGTATATTTGATGGAAATTTTCACTTTCTCTTTCTGGTTTCCATGAAATAAATAACTATATTGTAGTAACTCAGCATTGTGCTGTGCACAGGTATAGATGATCAATAAATGCACATTGAGTGATTAAAGTCTTGCTATCCAGGTTAAAACAATTCAAACATGAATGCTTACTGAGTAGTATCAGTTAAAGCTCTAAGTTAGAAATGGACTGCAATGAGGGTTTATGTTCTGAAAATTATTCTCGTCACAAGCACATCTGTCAGCTGATGATGTGATATTTATATGTGTGGGCAAAAGGGGTTAGCAGGTATCTGTAATCATTCTGTCCTTTTGGACTTTTGTTTTCTTAATCTGTCAATGGCAATTTGGTATGATATGACCTTTTAAAGCCTGGGACTGTGGCTGTCTTGTTCACCAGGGCCTGACACAGAGTAGCTCCTCAATAAATATTTGTTCAGTGAATAAGGAGGCCTTTAACAGTTGAGAACATATACCTCTGCAGAGCAATAGACTCAACCCATTCTAAAATCACTTCTATTACTTGTCTCTTCACATCCAAAAGAGTCAGAATACACAGAGGGAACTCTCCATCAAGTAAAAATCACCCAGTGACTATAAAGTGTAAGATTAAATATAATTTTTTTCAAGTTGTCTTCTAGGATTCAGAGTTCTTAGTTTCAACTCAGTGTTCCCAGAGGAAGCTCAAAGAGCAGGAAAAAAAAATGTGAAAAGACTGAGTCTATTTATAAATTACTTTTGTTCCTGCAAGGAACATGGTCAAAACTTGAACTTCTTGTGATCTTATGAACCCTCCAACTTCCTGGTCTTCAACCCCCACTATCCTTTTTCCTACCTAAGTTCAGAGAGTGCGTTTAATGGATTTGTTTGGTTAATAATCTCTATTTAGCAATAATGCTCTTCTGGTTCTTTCTATGAAACTAGACTTACCGGGTAAAAAGTAATTGATCTGGTTCCTTGATGCCAAACAACGAATTCACCTCATATATGGAATTCATTGAATATCTGTGCTTCTTTATATATACAGGCAGAACTCAGGCGTTGAGTCTATTGTATGAAAAGTATTTATGTCACCTTTTCTTATATCACTATTGCTTTTTCCCCCTGAATTGAAACTATATTAAAAACTGGAACATATATTTTTTAAATAATTAAATTTCATTCAGGATAACTGAATTCTTAGAATTATAGTTCACATGGACTGTGTTTTGAAAGGCCCTTGTTCTTTTGTTTTACTACAGTATCCAGTACCTAATATAATACTGTGTGCATAGTAGATACTCAATAAATATTTGCTAAATGAACAACGTAATGCCCTGTGTGATGATTTTTGTTTCCGCCATTACTTCTTAGCTATAGATACAGAAGAATAAATTGGCCAGAAATGACCCTTAAAGTTTTGAAATCATAAGCAAAGCAGATTAATATTTCAATCTTATAAAGATCAGCTGAGTACTTTTCCAGTAGAGGGCATAGTGAGAAATACTTCTTTTCCTCAGAGCTGAAGAGTTTTAGGGATGTGCTTGCTTGTAGCAGCCACTGTTGGAAAAGCTGTCAAAGCATGCTCATTGTAGTTGGTTATTTCATGGCTTTGTTCCAATCACATAGAAAACATCTATTTATGATAGAGGAAAATACAATTCTTCCTTCTATTGATTTTCGAAGAGTAGAACAATTTAAAAGATGCTACACTTGACAGAAATATAAGAAACTTAGAAGAATTTTTAAATTATTCACTAAAAGCCTGGAGGTCTTATCACATGTAAAATAGGTTCTTTTGTCTATGGTTAGTCACCTAAGAACTATGATCCTAGTCTGTCTTTATTTCCTCCTTCTCTAAAATGTTTGATCTGTGTACCTTTTCTTTTAGCCCTTGCTTCCTGTCAGATTGTCAATAAATAAAACCAAAGAGTTGGAAACAGCTGTGGCTTAGTAGAATGTCATTGGGGCTAAAAGTAATGAAATCTAGGTTTAGTTTGACTTAATTGAGCAATAGAAAAACTTAAATAAAGCATGTGGAATTAACATACCTATAAATTATTTTATAACTATAAAGCACTGTACAGATATTTATTAGCATATTGTTACACAATGGTCTGATATATGGGATGCAACTATGAACTGATGAGAATAATTCGTTGCTTATAGAATATCTTTTATTTCTTTATGGAAATATGTAATTGCTCTTAACTGTCATTTATATGTTAAATGACTGAGAGTAGTAGGAATAGTTGGAATCATGCCGGGTTTCTAATCTCAACTATACCATTTGCTAGATTTATGATATGGACAAGTAATTTTCCTTTCTAAATTTACAGACTCACTTATAAAATTAAGACAAAATAATAATTAAAGCATTGCTGAAATTTCAAATATGAAACTGAGTAATGGTTTAAAACAATTCTATTACTAAGTAATTAAAAGAATGAATCATAATGAAATGCCACATACTGGTAGAGACTGGTGAGAATTCAAGTCTCCAAACCTCACTCCACTGCAAACATTTCAAACCCAGCAAGGAGCTCCTGTAAGGTACACTTGGAGTCCATCGTTAGTCACACATACATAATGGCCTCCAGAATTGTTTGAAATAAATTTCTGTTGGGTATAAGCCACCTAGACTATGGTATTCTGTTAGAGTAGCCCAAGCAGACTGAGATAATTACTTTCATATATAGAATGACATATCGAGTGTAGAAGTATTTAGATAAACAGTTACTGAGCTTGCATCTTAGGGGAATAGGTACAATTACACTTTATGTTGAGAATATTGTCATAGGTACTGAACAGAGTCTCATAGTAAATATGGACCAGTCATGTGGGGATATAGTTATCTATTTATTCATTTAGTGTTTTCAGCAAATATATATTGAGTGACTACTATATGCTAAGCCTCTAAGCTCTGGACCTATATCAGTGAACAAAATAAACTCTACCCTAAGGAGCTTATGTTCTGATGTAGCTTTCATGGTACTTTGTATTTATGTACATCTCCAAGTGCTCCTAGTCCAGGCAGAAGGTACTACTGTTTTGCTCCCTACAACTTTATCTTCATAAACATAGGTTTGCATCATTTTATCATTCTCTAGGAAACAATGTATATCTCATAATACTTTGTAAGAAATGCCATATGCACCATGTAGGAGCAAGAGGAATATTAAAAATAAATTGTAAATACTAGAATGAAATGTGAGAAAAAGAAGAATACTAAGATAGGGAGAATATTTTTGGAGCAAAGAGTAAAAAATGAAAAAGGAACTAGAGAAAAATGATACAATGAAATACAATGAGATTTGGATAAGGTTTGTTATATGAATTTGGCGGAAGGGTGTTAGCTGACTAGTGGAGAGATTTAAGGGTAATAGTTTTAATAAAATACGGTAATGAATCAGTAATGTGATTTCAATTATGTCATTTTGGCTTAATTAGAGGGGAGAAGGTTTAGAAGCAGAGTTGCTAATAAGGAATATGTTTTGAGATTCAGGCCAGAGGTTATTAAGAATTACAGAGATGGAAAGGAAGAAATAACTATTAGAGGTGTTGTTGAATTAGAGATATATGTGGGAGGAGTATGAGAACCCAAAGATAACTTAGAAAGTTGTCCTCAGGGACACTATAGATGGTAGCATCTCTCACATTGATGGAACTATTACATAGAAAAGAAAGAAATTTAATTCTTTGAAATTTATGTTTAAGACAGTGAGGCGTCATGTAGGTTTCCTTATAGAGAAGTATTAGTTGTCATTAAAACTTTATGATTTTAATAAGTTGTGGTGAAAATAATGAAATATATTAGAATAATTTCATTCCTTACCCAGAATAGGAGCAGTTGACCATACAGTATATGTTGATACTTCAATAGGTCTAGTAAAATAAACATGGTCCTTTACTTTTTTATTCATGTCTCTGGGATAATGATGTAACATATCCCTCAATATAATTCTAAATAAGCACAGTAAGGGAACTGTGATAATGGTTTTAACACTTAGAAAATAGTGTCTCTCCTTTGAAATTCCCATTAAGGGTATTAAATTAGAACTATTTGGATAAATTGCATTATAATTTAGATAATATAAATAGATACAATTATAATTTTTTAGCAACTAATAATAAATTTTTATTTTTTTCTAAAATGCTTTATGGTAGAATTCAATTCAAACATTGTTCAGTGCTTTCCTATAATACTAAACTCTAAGAGTAACAATGATAAAGAATGGCTTTTAATAATAGCTAACAATTGTTGAGCATTTACTGTGTACCTGCCATTGGGCGAAGTGCTTTGTTCCATTTAATAATAGATACTGTTACTGTCTGTTTTATGGATCAAGGTAGTGAGTCATAGATTATTTTGTGTGACTAGATTTGCATTGGAACCAGGTTTTGAACCAAAAGATTTAAACCGTTATATTATTTAATACTATGTTAGATGCTGAATTGGGGAAAAAAAAAGAAATTAAAAACAAAAAAACCAGAGTTATATACATTTCAAATTGTTTTCTCAAAAAAAAATTATTGATTAATATAACAAATATGTCAGCTAGGTAGGTGTTATCTTTCTTTCAAACCAGAAAACTTGGCTTAGGATGATTAATGAGTTGTCAGTCAAAACTGTTTTTAAGTGGCAGAGTCAGAATTTAAACACTTTATTTTTTGTTTTACATTATAGTGGCTTTGTTGGAAGAAGAAAGACCTGAACTTCTCTGAAAGCCAGGTTTTCAGAATTTATTATATTTAAAAATTACTTGAGGATTTTCTTTAAAATGAAGAGACCTGAGCCCAAATTCCAGGTGATGGTGATGAAGGTGGGTCTCCACTTAGCTTTCAACAGAATAGCACCTTAGAGTTAGAACTTAAGTGGGCTGAGGTGAAGGAAGGATTTGACTGAAGCCCCCAAAGTAAAAAACCTAAGGTTGGTGGCAGAAATCACGCAAGTTGATAGACGAGATTATGCAGAGATGAAAATGAAAGGTAAGATGGAAAATAAGCTGAGGTAAGTTTATGCATATCCAGATTGCAAGCTCATATTCATATTTCAAATGTCTACACTTCATTCTTGGGTTCGAAAAGGTCTTAAAGGGTTTTGAGCATACAAATGTGTTACAACAATTAAAACTGGCTGTGGAAAGAAAGGCTTACAGAGGCAATTTTAAATTGTGCAGATTTAAATGAGATGTTATGAACATGAATTATGGTGTTTTAAATGGTAATGGATAGAATGGAAAAGATGTAATCTAGCCTACTAGTTAACTAATCAGAAATGAAATACAGAAAAAGTCAAAAGATAAATATAATGGGCTTTTAAGTCTGTATAACTTACTCTGCTCCTGAGGGGAAGATATGTAAAAATTATCTTGGCAGATTGTCTCAAATTTCTGAAAAACATCAATGACAGCTATTTTGACTTTATTGGAAAATATGTTGTTTTATGTTGTACTTGACTTTAAGTGTATGATGTTTGTGAAGCTCGGCAGATCTCTTTTTTGGCCTGGATTGGGGTTCACTTTGTGGTTTTGTAATCTCTAAGAGTTAAAGGTCAATTATTTGGGATTCTTGGATCTTTGTTACTGGATTGTCTTCCACTAGGGCCTACTGGCATTATCTAGACCTATAGGATAAATTAAGAAATATGGGTCATAGAGTTTGTAGAGAGTTACAACAACACATTGAGCCTTTTTGTGAAATTAAACTTGGGTGAAACAATTTAACTTTCGGATGAGTGGAAGCTCTCATGAGGATCTCCAGACAGATATCCAGGGGGCAGAGTAAGAATTTGGGTTCTTAGGAGAAGGTTAGGCAAGCACAGCATTCCAGAAACACTTTGCAAATCTTGGCAAACTTTGCCCATCATAGTATCTATCTGAGGAAGTCTAACCAGCAGGTGGGGATTCCTTACTGAATAAGAGGGCAGAATTAGAGGAAGAACAGAAGGCTTTGGCCAAGCATTCAGTACAATTAATGGTTTCCTCTTTATAAAAACTGCTCCTGACAATGCAGGTGAATGAGACAGCTCACTAAGAAGATTCAAGTAAACTACTGGGGCAATAAGAATTGCTGGCATGGTACAGTTAATTCTTTTCTTTCTTTCTTTTTTTTTATTATACTATTTCTATAAATGAATAAATACATTATAAATTTCCAGAAAAGAAAGATTTATTTTAATTTGTAAGCTTTCAAAAATGGTCTCATATTTGATAAAAATAATCTAGAGGCTGTGTGAGATAAATTTGCCCTTCCCAGAGTCATTATTCTTCTTCTTAATGACTACACTGAGGCTAGTTAAACATTTCCAACTTAATTATGCATACTTTTGAGGGAGTCATCAGACAGGGCAGTAGTTCTCAAACCACTGCCATACTTTAGAATCTCCTGGGGAACTTTAAAAACACCTGGGCCACACCCTAAGAGAGCTAGATTTAATTAGTCTGAGCTAGATTTAGGCCATGGATTTTTTACTTCTTAAATTGTCAGCCAATTTTAATATGCTATCAGGACTGAGAACCATGGAGAGAGGTAAATGTAGGCACTTCAGGGCTTACCTGGTACAAGACTACTTTTCCTAAAACCAGTGGCTCTTCCAAGTATTGAGTAAAATGCATAGTAAGGATGGAAAAACTGGGAAAATGAACTGCAATATAATTTTTTTTAAATGTAAGGACTGTTACTTGGCTTGATATAATCACAAGATGAGAGAAATACTTGCCATGCTATAAATTTGACCTGGCTGCCGAGCTCAGTATTCTTTAGGAGAGGGAACTTACAAATTCCAGTGTCTGTTATAACCCGTCTGCCTTGCACGGGTATTCATTTCTTTCTCTTTTTCTAAAATAAAAATCTAAAACATCAGTAATTGTTTTTAAAAACTATTTTATTTTAAAATGTGACATTCAAACAAAAATGTGCATATGTGCATGAAACAAAGCAAATTCTTGGGTAAACACCATCTAGGTCAAGATAATGAATATAGACAGCATCTCAAAACCCTTCTTAGATGCCTTCTCCCAGTCTTATACCAATATCCTGACTTTTATGGTAATACGTATTTCTTTTTACTAATGTTTTTATATAAACAAAGCATTACTGAACACTGTTGTTTTACTAAATACATTTAATATACGTATAATTTTTTTAAGTATAAAAGACAGGTTTTTGATGACACCTTATGAAAAATTAAATCAAAGAGTACAGTATGTACTCTTGTCTGGCTTCTCCTACATATTATGCTCATTTAATCAACTCATTGGTCCATTTTCTTTTTGTTGCTAAAGTATTTTATTTTCAATGTACATATCCCTTCTGCTATCATATATGTGAGATATTCCTATTCTTTATTATTACTAAAATAACTTATTGTACCTATCTCTGAGTACATTTGATTACATTTCTGAGGAATATATAAACTAAGAGTGAAATTGCTGAGAAGGCATGGATAATTTAACACAATTAATTTTAGAAGGTAATGACAAATTGTTTTTCAAATTTCTTGCATCAATTTATATTTCCATAAGTAACATATGGGCATTTCTTTTTCTCTACTTCAGAAGTCTGCAAACTATGGCTCACTGGCCAAATTTGGCCTGCCAACAATATTATAAAATAATTTTTTTGAAACACAAGAGTGCCTGTTTACCTATTGTCTGTCTGTGGCTGCTTTTGTGGTACAGCAGCAGAGTCGAGTACTTTGTGACAGTAATCTCATAGTCTGCGATACCTAGAATACTTACTATCCATCCCTTTACAGTAAAAGTTTGCTACCCGCTGTCTATATCCTTGGTTATTCATATTGTCTGGAGTTTCCGTTTTGCCATTTCTGGTGGAGATGTTGTAGAATTTCCTTTTGATTTATTTGCATTTTCCTGATTACTAGTGATTCCGAACACTTTTTTGTATCTTTCTTGGTCACTTGGATATCTTTATCTTGTGAAGTTGTGATCATTTTTCTATTACATGTTTGCCATTTTCTTACCAAGTTCTTTATAAAGTCTGAGTATGAGCCCCTTGCTGGTTAGACTTGCTGTTTTTTTTCTCCTACTCACTGACTCAACCATTTACTCCCCTGTAATATCTTGTGATGAACAGAATCTCTTATATTTGTAATATCAAATTTAATAGTTTTTACTTTGGGTTAGAGCATTTAATACTCTGTTTAGGAAGTTGTTCTTTATCCTAAATAATAACTATTCTTCTACATTATCTACTAGAACAGTAGTTCTCAACTGAAAGCAATTTTGTACCAGTGGACTTTTGTTAATATCTAGAGATATTTTTGATTGTCTTGACTGAAGGTGTTCGACTGGCATCCAATGTGTAGAGGCCAGAGATGATGCTAAGCATACCACAATGCACAAACAAAGAATTATCTGGCCCAAATGACAAAAGTGCTGTTACTGAGACACAGAATCCTAAAGAAAAATATTGATTTATTTTTCACATTAAAATCTATAATCTAATTGAGAATTGATTTTTATGAATTGATTTTAAGTAGGGCTCTAGTTTTACTGTTTTTCATATGCATATCTGATTGCCCATTTACTAAAATAACTGTCCTTTCCTGTCGTATCTGCTTTGTAATAATCAAGTACTTCATTCTGTGTATATTTTTCTATTTTAACCTTTAGTTTACTAATTTTCATTTCCATTGTGTGTAATCTGCTGTTAAACATAACCTTTGAGTTATTAAGTTTGATAACTCTAATTTGAATTTGCTTCTTTTCAAATCTATTCTGTTTTTTTTCCTTTATACTTTCCATTTCTTCATCAAAATTCTTAATCTCATATTTTATTCCTTGATTTATTTTAAAGTATGTAATTTAACATCAATATCTAGAACAATGGTGGGTATATTTTTATATTCTGTTATTTATATTAATTTATGTTTACCTCCCTGTGTATTTGTGGTTTTCTCAATTATTTTTATTTAGACTTTACTTTTTTTAGAGCAGTTTTAGGTTCACAGCAAAATTAAGGAGAAAGTACAGAGATTCCCCATATACCTCCTTCCCTCAAAAATGCACACCCTCCCCCATTACCAGCAGTCCCCACCAGAGTGGTACATTTGTTAAAATTGATGAACCACATTGACTCATCATAATTACCCAAAGTCCATAATTTACATTATGGTTTACTCTTAGTATGCATACTGTGGGTTTGGATAAATGTATAATCACGTGTAAACATCATTGTGGTATTACATCTGGCTGTTTTTTAAATATGTACCAGACATTGTATCTAGAAATATTCTGTAGAAATAAATTAGCGTCTAAGATGATTTCATCATCCTCCACAGAGAATTTACTTTCTGTTAATTGCCTGGGTACTAGCAATCCTGGACCATCACCTTTGTCCATTTTCAGGAGTGGAGATGATTGGAAGGTAAGTTGCTATACCTAGGAGGATTTCTCTACTTCTGATTAAATTTCATCTCTAGAAAGAAATTCTTTGAGGTCCAATCCAAAGAGTAGATGGTTCACCAAAGAGTGTTTCTTAGTGATTCCTGAACATCATCACTGTGCCCTAGCCAAGAGAGGCTGGCAGAATTTTCCTCAGCAACTCTCTCAGGTATCAACAATTCATCCAAAGGAATAGAGAGAGGCAACATCTCCCTGAGTCATATTTTTTCTTCTCCAGATTCTGACCCAGTAATCTTTTCCTATCTCATCAGATCTCTAACTCCTTTAGATGCTTTTACAATTTGTTCTATTTATCTGGATGTACTCAGTAGGAAAGATAGTCAGAATTACCTAGTTCACTATTACTGGAAGGGAAGTCTTCGAGAATGATTTGTTTATGTGAAAGACTAAAGAGTAATAGAATTAACTTTTCTCAAAAGACTTAATTTTTAATATTTTATATATTTTTTAAAAAGTTATAAACTATGCACATATACATATTTTAAACCTTGTAAAATTTCCATTGATTTAAATTGGAGTTTAAGATATGTTTGCTATTTAATTAAAATGTAAATCCTGTATCTTCAGTTTATCAAGTGTCTTTTCATTAATTCCCAAATGAAATATACTTAGTACAGAAAAATTATTTCGTGTACATCCTCCCATTGCAAAGTTAGCACCATGAAGCTCAAGATCATATCTTGTTGATCCTTTTGCCCCAATACATAGTGAAATTCCTGGTCTGTATTGGAAATGCAAATAGATATTGGTTGAATAAATGAATGCCATGTTCGAACTACCTGTTTCTATAATCATTCCCATCGCAATACTTTTGACAGGTTGCATGCCCAATAAAAAATGGTTGATGATCATCCTGGAAGAATTTTCTAACATAAATTATAGATGTTATACATTAAGTATAAGGTCATTTCCATTATTTAATGCATTCCAAATTTATGCAAATATAGCCTTCTTAGCCTAAGTTTTACAAGGTATGGTAAAAACCACAGATGATCTTAATAATACTTGGATTATTAGTAGAAAATAATAAAAATGTTTCCAGAAAATGTATCAATGCTTATCATAAACCTAAGGAACCTAGGAGAATGGTATACGGTATTGTGGGACAATTTTCAGACCTTAAAATTCTTCATTTAGATATGTTGGAAGGAATATTTATTTTTAAAGCTTCAGGGACTGTTTCTGTTGGCAGTATTTTAAAGGTATAAATCCACACTATCAAAATAAATATAGAAAAAATTTATTCTAAAATTTTAGGAACCCTAAGTTAGTTGTCTGACTTATGAAAGAATATACAATCTCACTTAAAATATTATTTTAATCCAAACAACGTGAAGGTTGATATGTTTCATAGTGCCAAGACTCAGAATTCTAAGTTTACAAAGTAAAACAAAGCAACAACAGAAGAAAATAAAGTAACATTATTTCATTGTTAAGGCTTTAAATGAAATTCTAGTTGTCTAAAATTAGTATTTTTCTTAAATTAAATTTAAAGTAGACCAGCCCTCAAACTAGCTGGATTCATTGTAAACCTGTATTCTTTACCCCATTCACTCATTACTACCGCAGTGTGTGTGTGTGTGTCTAAGTATAAGAAGTTCTATATAAATAGTTTAGTTTTTTATTAAAGATTGAGGCATAATTAACATACAATAAACTTCCATATTTAAAGTGTAAAATGTGATGTTTTTACATATGTATAGACTTGACAAACCATCACCACAATCAAGATAATAGATATATCCATCACCACTGGAAAGCTTTCACATACTCCTTTTTAATCCTTCACTCTGTTCCTCCTCACAATATCTGAGTTGTGCCAAAGTAATCATTAATCTTTTTCCTGTCACTGTAAATTAGTTTGCATTTTGCATAATATTATGTAAATTGAATCATATAGTATGTACTCTTATTTTACCTGGCTTCATTGATTTAGCATATTTATTTTGAGATTTTTCCATGTCGAAGCATGTACCAATAGTTAATTTCTTTTTTATTTCTCACTAGAATTTCACCATATGGCTAAAAAACAATTTGATTATTCACCTGTTGATGGACTTTTGGGTGGTTTCCATGTAGAAAGCATAAGTCCATACAAAGCCTTGAATACAAAGTTGCTAAAAATGTGTACACATTTTTGTATGGACATATGCTTTGATTTCTTTTGGGTTAATTCCTAGGAATGGAATGGCTGGGTTATATGAATCATTTGATGAAACTGCCAAATAGTTTTTTTTAAATAAATTTATTTATTTAAATTAGTTTCAAGTACACAGTACATTGGTTAGACATCTATAATGTTCATAAAATGATTCCCCCCAATTGCTCCCTCCCTCCCTGGCCCTCCATTTAGCCATCAGATTAATGCTAAGTACATTCCCTCTTTCATGTTTCCCATGACCAACTCTCAACTACTATTTCATACTTCTTTAATCCTTCACCCCACTCTCCCAGCCTCCCAACCCCCCTCCCCTCTGTCCGTCATCAAATTATCCACTATAGTTGTGAATCTGTTTTTGATTGGTTTGTTCTTTTTGTTCCTTAGATACCACATATAAGTGAAATCATATGGTATCTATCTTTCTCTGTCTGACTTATTTCACTAAGCATAATAACCTCTAGGTCCATCCATGTCATTGCAAATGGTAGGATTTCATTTTTTTTAATGGCCGAGTAATATTCCATTGAATATATGAGCCATAATTTATCCAGTCATCTATTGATGGGCATTTAGGTTGCTTTCACATCTTAGCTATTGCAAATTGTGCTGCAATGAATATTGGAGTACATAGATCTTTATGAATTATTGATTTGGTTTTCTTTGGATAAATACCCAGAAGTGCAATTGATAGGTCAAAAGGTATATCCGTTTTTAATTTTTTGAGGAACCTCCACACTGTTTTTCATAGTGGCTATACCAATGTGCAATCTCACCAACAATGTATGAGGGTACTCCTTTCTCTGCATCCTCGCCAACACTTGGCTGTTTTTTGATTTATTGATGATAGCTATTCTGACACGT
The DNA here is from genome assembly GCA_028627145.1 of Eidolon dupreanum. Taxonomy (NCBI): domain Eukaryota; kingdom Metazoa; phylum Chordata; class Mammalia; order Chiroptera; family Pteropodidae; genus Eidolon; species Eidolon dupreanum. The sequence goes on from CM053502.1 coordinate 146,920,833, forward strand.
ATGAGATTATATTTCATTGTAGTTTTAATTTGCATTTCTCTGATGATTAGTGACCTTGCGCATCTTTTCATATGTCTGTAAGTCATCTGTATTTCCTCTTTGGGGAAGTATCTATTCAGATCTTCTGCCCATTTTTTAATTGGACTGTTTGTTTTGTTGTTGTTGAGTTGTGTAAGTTCTTTATAAATTTTGAATATTAACCCCTTATCAGATGTATCATTAGTGAATATCTTCTCCCAGTTGGTTATCTTTTTGTTTTGTTGATGGTTTTCTTTGCTGCACAAAAACTTTTCAGTTTGATGTAGTCCCATTTGTTTATTTTTGTTTGTTTGTTTCCCTTGCCCAAGGAGATATATCTGAAAAGAAATTTCTGTTAGTAATATCAGAGAGTTTACAGCCTATGCTTTATTCTAAAAGTTTTATGGTTTTGAGTCTTACATTTAACTCTTTAATCCATTTTGAGTCTATTCTTGTATATGGTGTAAGATGATGGTCCAGCTTCTTTTTTTTTTTTTTTTTTTTGCATGTATCTGTCCAATTTTCCCAACACCATTTACCGAAGACACTATCTTTACCCCATTGTATTTTCTTACCTCCTTTGTCATATATTAAGTAAGCATATAGGTGTGGATTTATTTCTGGGCTCTTTATTTTGTTCCATTGATCAATATGTCTGTCTTTATGGCAGTACCGTACTGTTTTGATTACTGTAGCCCTGTAGTATAGTTTGATATCAGGTAGTGTGATACCTCCAACTTTTTTCTTCTTTCTCAAGATTGCTGTGGCTATTCAGGTTTTTTTATGGCTCCATATAAATTTTAGGATTATTTGTTCTAGCTCTCTGAAAAATGCTGTTGGTATTTTAATTGAGATTGCATTGAATCTATAGATTGCTTTGGATGGCATGGCCATTTTAACAATGTTGATTCTTCCTACCCATGAACACGGTATATGCTTCCATTTATTTGTATATTCTTCATTTTCTTGTTTCAATGACTTAGAATTTTCTGAAAACCGGTCTTCTACCTCTTTGATTAATTTGATTCACAGATATTTTACAGCTTTCGAAGCAATTGTAAATGGGATTGTTTTCTTAATTTCTCTTTCTGAAAGTTCATCATTGGTGTATAAAAATGCCACTGACTTCTGAATATTTATTTTGTAACCTGCTGCTCTACTGATTTCATTGATCAGTTCTAAGAGTTTTTTGGTGGAATCTTTAGGGTTCTCTATATATAGTATCATGTCATCGGCAAATAATGAGTTTTACTTCTTCTTTTCTAATTTGGATGTCTTTTATTTCTCTTTCTTGTTGTATTGCTGTAGCTAAGACTTCCAATGGAATGTTGAAGAGGAGTGGTGAAAGTGGGCATCCTTGTCTTGTTCTTGATTATAAGGAAAATGCTTTTAGCCTTTCCTCATTGAGAATGATGTTAACTGTAGGTTTGTCATATATGCCTTTATTATGTTGAGGTATGTTCCCTCTATTCCCACTTTGCTGAGAGTTTTTATCATAAATACATGCTGGATTTTGTCAAATGCTTTTTCTGCATCTATTGATATGATCATATGGTTTTTATCTTTCGATTTGTTAATGTGATATATCACATTAATTGATTTGCAGGTATTGAATCAACCTTGCATCCCAGGAATAAATCCAACTTGATCATGGTGTATTTTAATGTATTGCTGAATTCAGTTTGCTAATATTTTGTTGAGGATTTTTGCATCAGTGTTCATAAGCGATATCGGCCTATAGTTTTCTTTTTTTGTAATGTCTTTGCCTGGTTTTGGAATCAAGGTAATGGTGAAACTGCCAAATAGTTTTGCAAAAATGGTTATACCAGTAGATTTTCTCTATGTTCTTTCTTCTGTCATACTTGCTATGGTCAGTCTTTTTTTACATTCTCTTAATTACTCCCTCCTAAAATGTTGCTCTGTGATTATCTGATTGGTATTCGGAAGTTAAAAGATATTCAGATGGACAACAGCCCAATTTCCCGCCCTTAATCTCAGTTGTTTTTGGAGGAAATATAAAATGCTAGTTAAGGGAATGAGATTCAGAATCAGTTAGGGTTTAAATTCCACCACTACTACTTCCTAATTGTGTGACATTGGACAAGATACTTAACTCCTTGCTTATGACTCCATCTCCTCATATATAGCAATTTAGGAAAGTGAGAAACATACTAGCCATTTTATGAATGTCAGCTTAATTTTCTGATTTATGAACTAAAAAAAATGTTATGAACATGAAGAGCCAGAGTACCTTGTAGCAAAACCAGATTGAAATCAAGTTAACACAAAATGCTATAAGGGAATTATTTGTATCATTTTTCTTTCTTTGAATATGAAATAATACTTTATTATGAAAAAAATAGGGTCTTCCAAGGCTAGTTTTATACTCCAGCATCATTGGACTCAGAATTATAGAGCATTTTGTTAGAGTAACTGAACCTATTACTAGAGTTTTAGCTTTTTGTTACAGAAACTTTCAAATGGGAAATACATACATTACTATATAGTTAACTTTAGCATATGATATACAACAAAGTAGAAATATTACGTAATTCATGCCAATAATAACTTGTGCTTTCTCTTCATTCATAAATTGAAAAGATTTTTATCCCTATGTCCAATATAATGAGGTGTTCTGTTTCTTCGCGTTCTCCCTAGCAATGTGTTGTTCCAGAACTGACCATTGATGAGCCCTTAACACTTTTATTCCATTTTGTCCTGGGCTAGAATGATGGATTATTTGATTTGCTTCTCTAACTGATGTTTAATATTTTGCATATGTGAATGATTCACATTTCACATAGTCTACATTGAATGACTTCTGACAAGGCTTTATATCTTCCTTATACACTTTACAAAATTCTTCCTCTGTATTTTTGTTTTAACCAAGGAATGATTCTCTCTATAAGGAGAATTTATTATCTATGTGTCTATCTTTCATTCTATGAGTAATATCCACTCTGCCCATTTCACTCTTTTATCTCAGACAAATTGGGGCAAAATAAATTTAATCTCACACCTTTGAAAGCAGCTGAAGGAATACAACCAATCCTAACTCACCTCCCCCCACTCTCTCTCTTCTCAGCTTTTCACTGTGCATCTATGTTATTCTTTTTCATCTCTCTGCATACTCCAACGTTCATTGCTCTGTATTATTTTTCAAGTTACCTCTATTAAGCTACTTTTGTTAAAAGTTCCCTCTATTAGGATTGCTAGTATATAAACTATGACTCTCAAGTCACATCTGATTGCTTACCATTGTATTTTACACCTCTAATGCCACACAACGCCAGGAGGAAAAACTATTTCTCTACTTTCTTATAATCTGAATGAAGGAGCATGCAAATTGAACTAACAAAAGGAGAAAGTGCACATAAATTTTATTAATGTTTATATGCATGAGAGCTCACATAAAATAAGTGGCACTCAAATGATTAGGCTGGGGGCTTATATACCCTTTTAACAAAGAAAGGAGGGACTGAGCTTCCAGGAAGAATAAATTGTGGTGATGTCACTAGGAAGTATATGAGGGAACTAAAGATAGATAAGAGCTATTTTTGTAGTTATTTTTATGCAAACTCATCTTAGTGTCAACTCCCTGTCTTCAGTAGGAATCAGTTTTCTCTCCCTGATACCATGTGGGGCACCATTCTCATAGGGAAATGTATGCCCTGCTTTTAGGCAGATGATGGAAAAGTAGAGAATTCTTCCTGCATCTATTGATTCTCAGTTGCCTTCAGCTCAGACAAAGTGGCATATTTTGGGGTAGCATATTCTTATCTCTTTCATTAATCTGGAAAGTTCCCTAAAATTTCAGTATGAAATGAAACTCAATAGCCAAGAGATATTGTTCATTGTAGTTTGGCGTGACTGTTAGAACCAAGGAGCTCTGACTGCTCCTAGGGAGGCAACTGTGTTTGAGTCAGTTAAACATGTTGAACATTGCACACACAGAATTGCCTCAGACCGAAGCAACTGAATTTCAAATGATATGCCATGTAGTTTGGATGAGGAGACTTCTATCTCTTTCTATGATCCAGATGAACTATTACTGTTATTTAGAAAGCAAAAAATTCATAGTACTGAAATGATCTATTTATTCAACAACAGTAGAGGACATAAGATAATAATTTATTGCAAATAGTGATCTACATTCCTTACTTGTTCCTTCGTGAATTACTTTCCAAGTCGGGCAATGCTTTAATGTTTCTGTAGTACAAGTTAGTATTAAAAAGTTCATTATTTTAGTATGAAGAGGAGCAAAAAATTACCTTGTCATCTCCCAGTATTGCAAATACAAAATTCAGAAGCACTGCTAATAGTGTTAAAAGGTTGCATACTGTCTACTTAGTAAAATTTTTCTTTTTTAGTCCTGATTATTCTGGAATATTGTCATTTAAACCAAGTGTTCCTATGGAAGATTAATTGATGGAGAAAAATTAGAAAAACACCACTGTTAATTTAGCCAGGGTGAATTAAAGATCATCAAACTTGGCAGTACACTATTTTTAAAAAAGAAAGAGAAAAATCAAACTATAACTTTAGAAAAATAGTTATTTGAAAAGATAGGCTTTTGATGACAGCTAATGAAAAATTAAATCAAATATGCTATGAGTTTTGTGGCCATTAATGCACTATGAAGAAATCCCTTTTGTTCTAACAGTAGGAGTAGGGAACCATTGCTTTTGTCTTGGCCTCAGTTACTGCATTGTTGTTTAGAAACCCAGTTTCCTAGAGGCATTTATTTGACCATCAAAATGCAGTAAAAGTAATACATTTGGTTTTCAGATGGAGATGATTAGAAAGAGGTAGAGTGAGAGTATGTTTAAAAAACTAGATTTTTGTTTATTTGTAGGTAGAGTTTAAAATTACTCACAGTTACTGAGTACAAATACAGAAGAACTGAGTAGAATTACAAAGTAGAATAAAGCTTTAGGGTAATTTCTTTAAGAGAACAAAAAATATGTTTCTCAGTAGTTAAAATTGTTAAAGGAACCATGTGTAGAAGCTCATTATCTGCACAGTAAAACAATTAACAATTGACTGTGTGCCAAGCACTTTCCCTTTGATTGTTCCGACATTGCCCCAGTTTGGTTCAGATTGGTCAACTGTATTGCTAATCCAGTTGCTTTGTGGAGTCACAACAAAGACACCCACAGAGTATGGACAAATGATAAGGTTATGTTTGTTTGTGGATGATTTTATTTGTGCTGTTTGGCTTCCATATAACTTTATCTTTTTTTTTTTTCCAGTAATATAGAATTACTAATAAAGCACTGTGAAAATTAAGTTGTAGGTACAAATTTTGCTGTCTAGGATTTGCAAATGGGAAAAAAAGTAGATGCATAGAATTATCTCACAACATACATAGATATAACATTGTATTTGCTTTCTGTATTCATCCCACATCTGAGTTTTAGGCAATAAATAGGATTTCAAAAAAAAATGTTTTTGAAATCAAAATTCTTTGTTTTCTTTGAAATAGACAATGGATCAGACAATGGCTGCCACTGTCAAAACCCAAAAAGATATACTGTCTTTCAATTGATGCCATTATTTTTATAAAATATCCTGAGTGGTTAGTTGGCATTGGTTTTCTCTTCCGAAAGCACGGGTTTGCCAACTTCTTCCAACCAGACTGCTGCTCTCATTGTTTATTATTGAGGACTCTTTCTGTGTTGGCAACCAAAACAATATTGACCAAAAGAAAAACCTTGTAACTGCACTCAAATTTCAGAAAGGAAGATGGTTTTTACTTCTCACAAATGCTATGTATTAAGATCCAAGTAGACCATTAGTAGTGCTTGAACATACAGAATCATGTCCAAGAGTTACCTAAAGTCTATTCATATGAAAGTGCTTCTAGGGGGCATTTCTTTGTATAGACATCTATGCATGGCAGACGTAATCTAGTTTCTCTTAAAATTCTTTGCATTGACGCTAACTGCATTTATCAGAGTAACACTGACAAGGACTTAACTATAGAATTTTTAATAGGTGCAGTAGTAAAATGATTTGCTGTTATCTTCTGTTCACCGTTATGTACTAGTAGGTTTAATCACTTATGATTCCGTGTTGTGACGTATATCAGTTAAAGATGTACTGTGAACGTGCAAGATAAGTTCACTTCATATGGACAATCACTCGTCGTCCTTCACACAGACCTCTTTCATTTTGTAATATGAAGTCTTAGCTATCATCTGTCATCAGATATACTCACCAATGCAAATTGTGTAAACATGGGCCACTCAGAAGACATTTCCCTAGTTACAGAGATGAATTTGGTAGATCAAAAGATAACATGGTGCAATAGTCACAGAGGATTGTTTACTGCATAATAGGAACTATGAATTATCATTAACACAATGCTTGGCACTTAATAGTAAATTATTTTGAATAAATGAATGAATTGAATTAGGGAGAAAGGTTGAAACAAGTTGCAAATGAAACAGCCTGTAGAGTAACAGGAAAAACAAAAGTGTGATTTGATATGGTAGGATTGAATAGTTCATAATATCAAATGTTAAATAATATTACTATGATTTATTATTAAATAACTTCCTTTGATTATGTTATTTGGCCCAAGACACTCATATAAATTAAACTTTTTATATAATGGCAGCCAAATATGACATACTGATGATCAGCTTCTTTTGGAGCTGTCTTAATATTTTAGAAAATTGAAAGACAGCAGTAAATAATTCATATACTTGTAAAGGCCAAAATAGAAGGGTTATGAAAACTTGGAATGAATTTCTAAATAAAGAATGTGTAAAGAAAGATATATATCATCACCTGCATGACCTAACCAGGGTTAGCTTGTCAACAATTAATTTCCTTGTTCAAATTATTGCTGTGTGCCACCTCAGAAAGACTAATTTTCTTTCTTTTTTTTTTTTTTGGTTTTTGATTTAAATTTATAAGTGAAATGAGCACACTCAAATTTAGCTTAATAGTTTATTCACATTTAACTAATGAATGAACTGGAGTTTATATTTGTCCTTTGCCTGCAAAGAAAACAAAAAAAAAACAAAAACAAAAACAAAAAAACAAAAAAAACAAACAAACAGTAATGACAAAAAAACAGCAATGACAGTGAAGCAGCTCACTTGCAACCTGGATCAGATATCCTCTTTATTTTACTATTCTCAGCAGGATTGGAATTGCACTGAGCCAAGACATAGCAGTGCTATGTTGAAGCTGTTTGTCTTTTAAGGTTCAATGAAAACCCTGTGAGGTTCTGACCTTTCCTACAGATAGTATGTGTTTGGGGCTGTTTCAGTATTTGCTGTGTGTTCCTCAGGATCCTATTATATATGGTTGAATAAATCCTCAAGCTCTCAACTTCACGATGTACAAAAGAAAATTATTTTCAAAATAATAAATAATCCCCAAGGTAAACGTAATAAAACACACATTTTAATTTAGCAGACTAGTCAAGAAAAATAGATGTAAATGCATTATTTTCTTTTTTTTTTTTTTGCAAGTCTAAATAATTTAAACATTTCTTTTGCTAATGTTTGTAGTCAAGTACAAATGCATACCTGTGCTTTTTTCTGTGTGCAAGGTGATGTAGCAGTGCTGGAAATGGATTTTTTTATTACTGTTTTTAGTTTTTTGGTCACTAAAATAATTAACTGCTTGGATGAACTATTACTATGAATATTAGCTGATAAATAACAAAAAGAAGGAAAATTTGCAAGCATTGATCTTACAGTCAGTTAAGCATTGTAGGAAAAGTAGGAGCTCTGGTGTCAGAAAGACCTAGACTCAGAAATAAGCTGTTATTAGTTGTGTGAATTTGGCCAATGAATGTAACTTTTGTGAGACTCGAGCTCACCATATGTAAAATGTACAAAATAGTACCTACCTCATAAATTTTCAAAGAAGGACATAAGTGCCTAGTACAAGATAGGGACTCAAAAATAGTATTTATCTCAATATTACAATAAAGACAAAAAATTAAACTCTGTGATATGTATTCTATTGTAAACATTTTAACTAATGATTCACAACATGTCCTCATGCTTTTATAATTTTTTTGTTTTTATGTAATCAAAACAAATATTATTATTTTTGTTTATATACTTTAGTAACTAACAAGGACAGAATTGCTCAGACCAAATATGCCAATGACTATTTAATGGACAAATACAATTATCAGTTTTCAATGTTCTTCTAACCTAAGCACTCTGTACTAATGAGTACTTGTGACTTTTTCTTTTTGTTTTTAACATGTCTTTTCCCTTGGACTATGTGGCAGATTGTATTTTCCAAAGATTGTTTTAATGATAGCTCCCATCCCTCCTGCCTTTTTTACACTATGACTTTGTATTTTTGCATGGAAAGGTGGTGTCTATTCTCCTGCCTTTGAAATGGGGAAAGCTCTTGTAATTATTTTGATCAATAGAGTATAACAGTATACTCTATGTGATTTCCAATATATATGTCTACCTTCCTCTATGGAATAAATGATCTTAAAGCTATAAGCCAAGATTTATGCCATGAGTTACCTAAAACTTTCATGCTATGCAGAAGACTGTGGAGAAACTATGTGAAGAGGATCTGAAATTAGTTGAAAAGACTCAGCCGGCCCCAGCTACTTCAATTCCCAGCTCTGCTAGATCCAGCTACTGTTCCACTGCCGCCTCATGAGAGATGCTAAACCAGAACCACACAAGTCATTCTTTTGTGAATTCCTGAACCACAGAAACTATAAAAGATTATAAAATAATTTTGTTGTTTTAAGCCACTAAGTTTGGAGTGATTTCTTTTATAAAAATAGATAAGCAAACAATTTACTACAGAAGCTCTTGGTGTTCCCTTATGTCTGGCATCCCTCCTTCACCACCATAAGCTACATTTCTTCCTGCTGCCCTTTAAATATTCACTCATATTATGTTTTTATTCACATCCTTCATCCCTCTGCTTTCTACATATTCTTCTGCAGATATTTTGTTTGCTGTCATGACTGCAAATGTTACCTGAATTTATTGAGTAACATACAAGGAGGAGAAACGGCAGTCAGAAAAATTATTTGAATAAATCATGGCAGAAAAATTTCCAACTTTGATGAAAACTGTAAGCCCACAGATCCACAAAGTTCAATAACATGAAACATGAAGCAAAGGAACCTGAATACAACTGTACCAAAATACATCATAATAAAATTGGGTAAAATCAGTGTTAAAAAGAAAATCTTCGAAGTAGTCACAGACAAAAGACACTTTCGACACAGAAGCAAAAATAAATGTGACAGCAGAATCCTCATTGGAAACCATGCAGGCAAGGGGTGGAGAACTGTCTTTAAAATACAGGAAGAAAATAACCTGTCAACCTATATTCTCCAACCAATGAAAACATCTTTCAAAATTGATGGCAAATTAAGTATTAAGAAATTAGAAAGCTGAAAGAATTAATTACTTAGAGGACCTGCACTGCAAAAATGTTAAAGGAAGCCCTTCGGGCCAAACTAAAATTATTTCAGATGGAAATCTGGATCTACACAAAGGACTAAAGAGCACCAGAATTGTTAACTGCATGGCTAATTACAAAATGTTTTTCTTGATTTTCAAATCTCTTGAAAAGATAACTGACTGTTTAAAGCATAAATGATAATAGCTTATTGTAGAGTTTATGGCATATTGGAAGTAAAAGGTTTGACAACTCTAACATAAAGGCTGGAAGTTACCCTGGTATGGTGTATATACTTATAGCTCATGTGAAATACACAGTATCATATGAAGACAGAATCTGATAGGTTAAAGATACATACTAAAACTGTAAAGCAAGCTGAAGGGGCTATATTAATATTTGTCCAAGTTCATTTGAGATCAAAAAAATATTGTCAGGAATAAAGAGGGGCATTTCATAATGATAAAGGGATCAATTCAGTAAGAGATTCTAAAAATCATGAATATCAATAGATTCAATAACAAAGTTTCAAAATACGTAAAGAAAAAACAAAACTGAAATGAAAAAATACAAATACACAAATATAGTCTTATTTCAACACCAATAACTTAATATATAAAGAACCTCAATAATGACCTGGAAGACTTGAACAACCCTATCAGGCAATTCACCTAATTGATATTTATGAAAATATCAACCAGCAATAACAAGATACAAATTATTCCTAGGTACATATGGAACAGTTATCAATATAGACCATTTATATACCATAAATTTTTTTAATAAATTTAAAAACATTCAAATCATATAAAGTGTATTCTCAAGGATTCTGAGTATGATAGAATTAAATTCGATATAAATATCAGAGATATTTGGAAAAATCTCAAATATTTGAAACCTAAATAACGCATTTTAGGAACAGATAAAAATCATCTATATAAAAAAAAAAAAAAACCTACAACTAACAGCGTATTTATTATAAAAGACTGATTGCTTTCTCACTAAGATCAAGAACAAGGCACAGATGCCTGGTGTCACCACATCTAAACGATATGGTATTAAAAGTTCTAGACAATACAATCTGGATCTACATAAAGAGCTGAAGAGCATCAGAAATGGTAATTACATTAGGCAAGACTTTTTTTTTTTTTAATTCAGTTAGCCAAGAAAGAAGTAAAACTATGTACATTTACATATGACATATTTTCTGTGTAGAAAGTCCTATGGAATCTTTAAAAAGTAATAAAACTAATGAGAATGTTTAGCAAAGTTGTAGGATACACGAGCTATCTACATAATCAAGAGGATTTTGTATACTAACAACAACCAGGAAATTAAGATTTTAAACTAATATTATGTAAAATAACTAAAAATATAAAATAATGTGGAAATATGAAATAAGATTAATCACAAAATATGATAAATATTTGTGTGCTGAAAAACAAAAACTATTCCTGTGAGACATTAAAAAGAATTTGATAAATATATGTTTATGATTCTGAATATAAAACATGTTAAAGACAGTTCTTCCCAAATTTCTCTATAGAAATGAGTTTGAATCAAAATCTCAGCAAATTTTTTTTAAAGAAATTGAGAAACTGCTTCTAAAATGTATTTGGAAATTCAAAAGACCTAGAAAACAAAACAATTTTGAGAAGATTGAAGTTTAATGACTTTCACTACCAGACTTTAAGCCTCATTATAAAGCTACAGTAATCAAGAGGAGCATGGTATTGTCATGAAAAGGGACAAATATATTATTAGAAGAGAATATACAGTCCAGAATAGATACAACCACATACGGTCAATATTTTTTTCAAAGGTATAGGCAATTCAGTGTAGAAGAGCTTGCTTTATCAATAAATAGTGCTGGGATAATTAACATCCATATTTTAAAAAAAACCTTCAATTTATACCTCATATTTCATGTAAAATTATTTTAAAATGGACCTTAGACTAAATATAACATCTGAAACTTCTAGAAGAAAACATGGGAGAAAGTCTTGTGATGTTAAATTAGGGAAAAAATTTTGATGACACTAAAAACATGATCCACAAAAAAAGGAACTGATAAATCTGGCCTTATTAATATTAAAACTTCTGTTCTTCAAAAGAGACTGTTAATAGACTGAAAATATAATCTATAGAATGGGAGAAAATATTTGCCTATTATATATCAAAATGGCTTGTATAAATAAAGAACTCTCAAAATTCAAGAATCAAAGAAAAAATAAAATAAGAACACAAGCAAGAAATTTGAACACACTCTCTGCCAAAGAAGATATACAGATGAAAAATAAGAGCCTGAATTAGTCATTAGGAAAATGCAACTAAAATCCACAGGGAGATACCAGTACACATGACTGAAATGAAAAAACAAACAAGTGACCACACCAAGTGTTGGCAAAGATATTGAAGAACTGGGACTATCAAATAATTCTGGTGAGACTATAAAATGTTACAGCTATTTCAGAAAACAGTTTTAGTTTTTTAAATAATTAAATATACACCTGTGTTATAACACAGCTGTTCCACTCCTATATATTTACCCAAAAGAAACAAAAATCTAGCTCAATTCAAAGAATTGTACATGAATGTTCATAGCATTCTATTGCAATAGTCAAATAATGGGAAATGACCAAACAGATGAATGGATAAGCAAATTGTGATATATTCACATGATAGAATACTATTCAATAATAAAAAGAATGAATGATGCATACAACAACATGGATAAATCTCAAAATAATTACCCTTTGTCAAATAATCTAGGCAAAAAATGAGTACAAACTGCATTATTTTATTTGTACAATATTCCAGGAAATTCAAATAAATCTAATGGCCAAAAGCAAAACAGTGGTTGCCTGGAGACAAGGATATAGAAGAATTACAGTGGGTTACAGAAGACCACAAGTAACCTTTTTGGGGTGATGAATATGTTCATTATCTTGATTATGATGATAATTTCATACTTGTATATATAACTCAAAACTTATCAAGTTGTATATTTTAAATGTGAGCAGTGTTGTCAATTATACCCCAGTCAACGTTTTAAAAATTAAAGCACTGAATTCTTAGAGAAACTCATTCTGATACTGTACTTAACTGTTTATTCCAGCAATTTATTTAATTTGTGTCCTTCTGTCTCCTTATCTATAAATTTAGATAATTATAATGTCAACATAGCTTGTTGTGTGTTTATGTATTTATCAAATGAGCTAATGTCTATAAACCTCAATTTTGTAACAATTGAGGTTTATAATATAATATAATATAATATAATATAATATAATATAATATATGAATTAGTTACTAACTAGGCTTAATATGTTGGAAGAGGCAACACATTCCTCGCTGGTCTCCTGGACCACATCTTTCCTGATTTAATGGAAGTCTGTTGCTTCCTCCGATCCCGCAGAACAAAGGAGAGGGATCTGGTCTTGGGCTACCAAAATTTGTTTCTAGTATAGCTACATGCTTGCAATTTAAGAATATATTTAGAATGCATGTTATTTAGGTTTTACCTAAAGAGAATAGAACACTAAGGATAGATTTTGCTAATCCTTCTGAAGATGTTTACTATATATTCTCACTTTTTCTTTGGATTCTATGCCAGTATAGTGCTTTTTATCTCAACAGAATGCCTCTTCTATATCCCTACAAATAACAGATCCGGCAGGTTTTCCATTGCTGATTTTTACTCAGCAATTTTATTGTTTTGAAAAATCTTTTATTCTGGAATTCTTTCTACTCTTACCATCTCCTAAGTACCATAAACTAATTTTGTAAACATAAATTTCCTTGGAGTGAGTTATTCTTACAGAACAAAATATAGCATCAGAGAGCTGTAGACATGTTTCATCCCAACCCAATATTGGTGGCAATAACTAGGATTCTTCTATACCATACACATCTCTTTATTAACTGTATCATGGGGCTGAGATGCCATGGCTGAGAGACAAAACTAAGTATGCTTGGTTTTTTATTTAGTCAAACTGAAAGCAGCTGCATTTCTGTTTGAATTGCTCCCTGAGCTCTCCTGCAAATATATAAAAGGATGTTATAAATAAGTTAAGAGTTGATGATTCTCATTTGTCAGTGAGGGCAGCCTAAGTGAAAGCTGCAGCAAGAAAGAATGAAGGCAAAATACTAGGAAATCCTTCATAATTGTAGAGTGAGTTAATCATTCAGAGGGTATTCTCAGGGAACCTGAGGAGATATTTAAGGCTATGAATAATATCTCTTCTTTCATAGAGATAGAAGAAAGGAGATACATCTTTTTTAAGATTAGATGCAGGATTTTGTAACTTGAATCTCAGGTATTACTGACTCAGTTTTAACAGTAAATGATACTTTTAGCCTAAAAATATGTGCATCTGTGAGTGTGCGTGTGTGTATCCATGTGACCATGTGGTATTGTATATTATATAAGAGTAGAGAATATGCATTGCATGCCAAGGCTTTTACCATTTAGCCCTTACCTATTCTCCTTGAACATGTCTCTCACACTGCCCTTCAGTTTCAGCAGAACCAGCTACTTTATATTTCCTGAGTGTGAACCTTGACGTTCATCTTGTTCTCATGCATGTGAGCTCATATTGTTTCTCTTTGAATTTTGATTTTTTTGTTAATTATTAGTTCCAGTGTTACATTATCTGAGACATCTTTTCCAGTCTTCCTAGGCTGACATGGGAACTCCCTCCTGTGTGTTCCCATAGTGCTTTAGGCATACATTTGTTGTGACCATCCATTCATCAAAATCACTGGGTTTGGCTCTTTCCAGAAAGAAGCTTTTGAGGATACTGGTCACATTTTATTTTTCTTTGTATCATTGATGCTAAGCCAGTATTTAGCATTGTAGTTAGTCTTCTTTGTAGGCCTGGGGGATGAATGACTAAATAAATGAACAATCCTAGGACCTCAAGAAGCAATAAACAAGTGCATTACTCTTGGGGGTTTAATGAGCTGGTGCTAGTGACACAGTGGATTGGTCTCTGGTAGCTACTACTTACCCTTGCTGCCAGGGCTCTTTGTGTCCCTTGGCCAGTCCTGAATTATTGGGTAGTCTAGCTGGACAGCATTTGAAAATGCTAAAAATATTTTTTAAAAAGTACTTGATGCTTGAATGAATCAGTAACAGGGACAGAGCTGAAATAAGATGATTTACATGGTCAAAGAAATTTTGAAATCAAGTAGAGGAAATAAGACAATGAAAAATTCTAGGAGAAAAAAATGTAAGAAAGATTTCAAAGGAAAAGACTGTAATAAAGACAAAATATTTCAATATTTTGTAAAATGTGAGATAAAATATATGTTACTAATTTTGATTATTTTTAAGAATAATAAACTATTAGAAAAATTCTGTAATGAAATCTATTATATAGAGAATTAATTTAGTCAGGTAAAAAAAAAAGCCTTTATGCTATAATATTCCAGAAAATAACCTGTTGTTTTTGGAAATAAAAAAAGTTTCCCTGGAAATGTTATGAACATCATGGAATCATTCTCAATTGGTAGGTGATATCACATGTTCCTATTATCTATCCCTGTATAACAAATGATCCCAAATTTACTAAACAATCATTTTATCATTATCTCTTACTCAAGTTGATTTGACCCAGCTAGGCTGTCTTCACTTAGGTCTTTTGTGAGCTTATAGTTAGAAGGTGGCTGGGGCTGCAATCTTATAAAGGCACACTCACATCTGGCACTTGGGCTGGTAAGACAGACAGCTGAAGGATCTAACAATGTGAGCCCTCCTGCATCTTTCTTCCTTTTTATAGTATCTCCCTAAGGTTTCTCCAGCATGATGGCTCAGAGCTCCAAAATTGTATATCCCAAAAAAAAGGTGCAAGTGCATTTCCTTTATGACCTCAGAAATCATGCAATGTCACTTCCACCACATCTATTTATCAAAACCGTCACAAAGACTCTCAGGTTTAAGTGACATCAATTCCACCTTTTGATGGGTGGACATTTTAAACCATTATACACATTTTCAAGAACAGGTTAACTCTCTCACACACACACACACACAATTTGTTACAAGCTTTTAGTTACCTGAGTATCATTAATTTTCGGTATGCTTTTAGAACCGCTTATGTCTCACTAATATGCATGACCTCCACAGACAAACTTAAATGGAACTTTATTGAGTGAAAATTGCAATAAATTAGAATGAGATAATAACTTCTTCATTGCCTATTTTTAGAGAAACTAATTCCTAGAGAGATTTTATAAAGTACGTATGATTGCAATGGGACTGAGATACTCTTTCTGACACTATCACAGGGAAAAGTTGCTTGAGAAACAAAAACTGTGAACATTTTTGCATCCAGAGCCTTGTTTGATGGGATAACTGATGTTTTTCTTGGTCCTTGCTCTCTGTTTACTCACTGCAATATCTCTGACCAGATTCTCACATGTAAATTTTCTATTTATGCCTTATTTCATTTCTCTTCAGAAAAATGACTGAAGCTGCTATCACTGCACTGTAAATCAAAATAAAAGCATAGAAGCCAAAGCAGTCACCAACACTATTTTATTTAAAAACACTTAAAAAATAATTACGCTTTATTGATACCACTACAGATACCCTATGGCAGTGTTTTCAACCTGTTTTTCTTTTCATTATTGTCCCCTAAGGATTCCTCCCTGTGAAGTCAAATACCATAGATATATTGTATATCTGTTTATATTATATAAATAGTTTATATTGTGTAGATATAGCTATATTTCAGACATAAAAAGAATATTTCTCATCTTCTAAGACCCAATTTTTCCTCCTTGAGGGTGATGCCACCGCTGTTGAAATGCATGCCCTATATATATGTATTTAATCTAATGATTTAATTAATTAAACAGCAAATCAGTACCACTGCTATTCTGAGAGATACACATTTAAATATTGACGTCTTCAAAGTATTTGTGTCTAACACATCTATATAATTGTGTTCATGTATCAAAATGTCTATGCATAACACCCAGAGACATTTCTACTGCCAACCAAAGAAAACAAAAGGACTAACAGGTCAGTTTATGTGATTTAGACACTGAAATATATCAACAAAGTTCAGAATCAATGTTCAGAAAGGGGACTTTGAGAAATATGGAAATAAAAATCCATTGTTTGAACATTAGAACACAACTTCTTTAAATGCTCTTCCTAATCTTAATAGTGATCTTTGAAAAGAGCAAATTTCAAAAAGAATATCTAGGAGCTTTCACAGCTTTGTACAGATCTTGAACATTAAAATGGGGTATTTACTTCCATGCCTCAGATCCAACCATGCTATAGTCAGATGAGGATGCATTCCAGGTCAGATGGTCAAAGAGTTCCCAAGTCAGAACGTTTATGATGTACCATTTACAAGGATGAGCAGTTTAATCTAGGCTTTCCCTCTCATGCAAAGAATGTGAATTCTGGCATGTGATTGTCAAACCGCATGTGCATAATATTTTCTGTTCCATAAATACAGTGTTCAGATGTGTGATATTATAGATACTTGGTATATAAATATATGTATGTTCCATCTTACGTTTCTTGAACATTTTTGGAGGGCTCTACTTAAAATTATGAAGTGTGAATGAACCATTGAGTGTGAATGAAACATGAGAAAGACATGTTTAGATTAAAATGGTGAAATGAACTAGACTTCCAGCCTCTATGGCCACCACTAGGAGAGTCACTTATCCACTTGTTAGAAACTGAATTGTTTTCTGAGATTGGACTTCATAGTTGCCCCCTTTGAAAAGTCTCTCCTGCTCCCACCCTATCTCACCTCAATAATTAGCCACCCTCTTCTCTGTGTCTCAAATGTGCCAATGTCTTGTGCATGGAGCTACTGTAAGAACTATCTTCCTTATGGGTGTGAGCATCTCAGTTGTTTTTGTATCCCTAGTTGGCAGCGGAGTAATGCACTTGTATTTTGGAAGCAAAGGAAGTCATGCTGGCAGGTTATTCTAAATTAATTTAACAGATTTTCTTCAGAGCCAACCAGGTAGGGCCTCAATATTAGTTGCTAACAGTGACCATTCTCAGAAGATACCAGCACTGATACTAGGTAGTAGAAGCTTTAAAATGGACTGGACAACTTTTCCTTGCTTGTTAGAACAAAGGCATAATTGTATTCTATAACTCTGTTCTCTCTCTGTCATGGGGAAAACTCTGGAGAAAAGAAAGCCGATGGGATGTCTGTCAAAGGGGAGAGAATTTGTCTGTAGTTGAGTCTCAATTGTATTTTTATGGTCATATTAATGCCTTTGGAGGGGTAGTCCTCCTCGGCTACAGGATAGAACTTGTCTCATTTTCTATCACCAGCCCCTATGACTCCATATAGAATTCCAGAATTCTGATAAACTGTCATGTGGAAAAATGATAAAGTGATTTATGCTCAATTTTGCTGGAAGGGAGAAATGCAAGGGCTGTCAGTCTGGGTCTTGAGAACAAATGAGTTACAGTTCATGAGGCAGCTCAATAAGGCTATCATTTTCCATCAGCTCCCATCACTGACAGCCAAGATTTACTGGCTGGGGAATGGGAAGGGGGCTGAGATTTGGTGCCAGGTGAATCGGCACTATTATTCTATCAACCAGGCTCATGCAGACAAGAGGGTACTATGAATATTTGATAGAAGCATCTTCCCAGAAATGCTTGTGAAACATAGCATTACTTTTCTTCCATTTGCTAGAAGCCTCTCCACTCTGTCCACGTGCAGGTGCATCTCTTTGAAAAATGACCATTTGTAAACCACAGAGGCATTTGGTATTGTTTGTTTTTGCTGTTCCAGCTGATGGTGGATTCCTCTTGGCAGTCTGTGCATGTGGTACACTAATTCATTGTCCTCAGTCCTCTTAGGATGAACTGAAAAGCCCCTTGTCTACCAAGATGCTGTATACATTACATCTGTCATTATCCATCTGACACAGTGGCAGTGAGCAGACAGCCTCAAGCCCCCTATGTGCTCTGAGAAAACAGACTTTGATCTATGGCATTTGCTGTGTTCTCCAGGCAAACAAAAGGTGGAGAGGTGGGGCTAGATTTAGATTAGGCCTAAAAATAGTTCCTGTTGATTTTCTTTGAAGTAGAAATAGTAACTTTATAAATTCTAAACCATTATGAGCCTCTTTTTCTTGAGACATTAATTTTCAGTGGGAGGCAGGCTTACCTCAATACATCTCATATGGGTTGGAGTACTTTTAAAAGAAAGCACATTTAACCTTTGCTCTCTGGAGCTAGGGAAATGTAAAATCTAAAATTTTCTAAAATCTCTAGAAGGAGGTTTTAGTGTTTGTTTCGTATTTAAAATAAACTCAGAATGATTTCAGATAAGCTTTATGTATTTAATCATTTCCCAATTGTGATCTTTGGTGTTCTGGTTCAAAAAGATAATAGATATTTTATGAACATATAGGGGATTGAGGCCATACAACATCGGGAAAATTTTTGAGCTGCTAGATATTTTGTTTGCCTTTCTACTGGCACTATATGGGCAGATTACTTCATTGACTCATGAAACTTTAACTTCTCAGGAAATTATCTAAACATTTAGTCTAGTGGAATATTGAACAAAATATATCCCTCTATATGAATATGATGCATGTTGCTGAACACTAGTCTTTCTGCATTGTGATTTCTTTAATCTATTAGCAGTATAGGTTTGAGGCTGCCCAAGACAGTCGCTTCCGTGGGGCAGTGGTGTAAGTATGTGAAACAGCACATGCTATCAAGTATGCAAAGCGTGGACAGAAAATTTGAAGCTAATGAAATAAAAAAATTAGAGTTTTAACTTACCCGTTCATTGATTCAGCAAATATATATAGGCACTGTTCTTGCTACTCTAAATAGAGTTTTGGGTTCCCTTGTAGCTTACAACTTAATTAAGAGAGATGGAAATAAAAATAAATTAAGCAAAGTTTCAGAAAGTTATAAATTATTTGAGAGAACTGATCAGAGTGTGATGAAAGAGAGTGACTGGTTATTGATTTTAGTTTGGGAGTCAAGGACATTTCTCTGAGGCAATGACTTTTGAATTAAAATATTGAATGACTAGAAGGAATATGGCATTCAAAGAAGAAGCATTCCCAGGGGAGGAAATACCTAGAGTAGTAGTCCTAGGATAGGAACTGGTTACCATGTTTGAGAAGTGAAAAAAAACCAGAGGCCATACCATAGATGTCTTGGTAAACCTTTAAATTGACTACAGCAAAAACCTTTCAGCTCTAAGTCCTCTTTCTGGCTTCAGAGAATCAGATACACATAATAAGGTTCTTTGAAAAGAGGAAAAGGAATGTTTTGTTGATGAGTGTTTATTATGTATCAAACATGGTTCTAAGTGTTTTATATATATATATATATATATATATATATATATATATATATATATATATATATTAAATCCTTTTAATCCTCACAATAGCTCTATAAGATCAATATTTTTATCAACCCTGTTACTGTTGTTAAAAAACAAAATCCAACGAAGTACATTTACAGATCTAGTTAGCTTTATTAAGTGATTCATGAATCAGGCACTATCCCATCTAGCAACTAGAAGGGCATTGCAAGGGGTCGTACAAAACAGAACATTTTTATAGAAAGAAGAGGATGACAAGACAGCTATTAACAAGATAAAAGGAAGGATTATTTGGGGGCTGGAACAAGAGAAAGGATTTTTATCACACAGATTACTTCTTCTTTCTATGGAGGATGGTGAGGGCCCATATGATACATTACCTAACTGTGCTTGACCAGAAAATTCCAGACTGGTTGATTAAGATTACATTTCTGGGAGAGGTTGAAAATGCAATTAGATCAGGTATTAAATCTAGTTTTGATATCACAGGCTTTTAGCATGAGTGATACCATTTTGGGCCTGTGGTTTTCTCTTTAACACAGTATGGGAGGAAACGGAATCAAGAGTTTAAATGCCCTTCCCAAGGTCTCACAGCAAGTGGCTGAGCTGGGATTTGACCCAGGTGGTTTGACTCCAGAGCCTGTGTTCTTACCGGGAGATTCATCACAGACTCAGGAAATCTTTCCTGGATATTTTTTTCTGAACTGCATGTGAATGTAAATTTTATGCCACTGATATCAAGCAGTTAACAAAGCATTATGTTTTTTTTTTCTCAAATTCTTTTGTCGCAGACTTAAAAAAGCCTTTATATAAAAAAGTTTCAAAGCCTAACATTCTTTAGTCCAGAGAAATCAAGTATCATTTGGTTCTTGGATATTTAGTCTTCAGAAATACTAATTCTGGGAAAAAAAATAAATATAAGTATTTTTTTCCTAATTTTTGAATTCAAAATTCCCAATGTAAAGTTGTCTGTGGAAAAAATGCTCATTTTTCCCATGCTTTAAACTTAAGCTATCTACAATATCAAGTCAAATGACAGGCACTGAACATCCAATTTTTATATTTAATTCATGTAGTTTTATCTACGTTATCAACAACTAAAATAGTTTATGCCTTATGCTTTCATTTAGCACATTGATAGAAATTATATGCTGAGTATTATGCGACTCATATATAGCCTACACACTTTCATTTAATGACAAAGTTTCATTTATTAAAATATTCCCCCAAAAAGAACCTCTATCATATCAATTGTTTCTTCCCATAAGATTAATTCAGATGCCTTTCTCAACCTCTTCTTCTAAAGTTTAAGTAAAAAACATCTAAAACGAGGATTTTTCCAATTAAACAAAGTCTTTCAAGTTCACAAATGCTTATTTCTCTACCATTATAATATCATACAATAAGTATGTTTTTTATTCATTAAATTTAGTACTGATCTAATTCATAGTAGTGAATAGGTGGGAATAAAAGGGCTTTCAGGTTTGTGTTTATTCACATAAAACATGACCGCTTTTGAGAAACTTAAACATAGCTGAATAACCTTCATCCCCAGAATAGGGATTCAGTAGAAGTGAGATTTCTCTTGGTGCTTTTTCTCCCACAGCTCACTTCAGTAGACCTCAGACTATATACAGAATCCCACCACTTCTCACACACTTCACTGCTATCACCCTGGTCAAGGCCACCGTTATCTCCTGCCCAGCCTCTCACTGGACCCTGCTTCTATTCTCAGTGCAGCAGCCAAAGTGATCCTTTTCTAAACACCCTCAAATGGCTTCCACTGTGCATGGCTCTTCAAAATCTGCTGCATCTCCCCATTACCATAATTGCCTTTTCTCTTATTCTTTCCCCTGTATTGGGATTTGAGTATTTTCTATTTATAGCAGATTAAACATTTGACAGTGACAGTAGCTAACTAAGCCTTAGTGAATAAGAGCCTATGTTCCTGGGCTCATGTATAGATTCTACTCCTGCCACCAAGACCATTCCATCTATGTATATAAGACCAGCACTTGGGATGCTGATGCTGAGTCATTCTGTCTACTTAGCAGATGCTTTCTGGTGGTGTTGATGTCAATACAAAGATCTTTACACATTGTGTCTATTTCCATATATCCATTTACATACCTCTATCCTTAACTACCTCATCTCTCACCATCCAATTTTTCTCCTTTCAGATCCTTAACCAGCCAAGACATTTGCCACTGTTAATGAGTCAGTATATGTTCTCATCTCAAGCCACTTTTATTTCCAAACCAATTGGACAACCCTGCATATTGCAGTTTGATTACTGGCAGATTTCCCCTTACAATTTTATTTTCCAGACAGCCCTTAGTGGGGCTTTAATATAGTCAATGCTCATTTTTATTTTGCATTCACATACTGAGCTGATCCATTCATGATCCAAGGTTAGCCTTTTCCTTCTTCTATCGGCTAAAGGGAGCTCCCATTCAGTCATATGAACTGTGAGGTACTGGTGCAATGATGGTGAATGGCACCAGGATCTGGGATACCTCTTATGCATCTTACTTGTAACCTCTGGTCTTACTAATGCCCAATGCCTGAAATACCACTTCTATCTTACAATAGATTGTTACTGGGCTCACTGAACTAATGACTTAATTGTCCCAACAGAATCTAAATCATGATAAGCATTTCTGACAGCACAGTAACTTCACCTCCTATGTTCAGGCATTCGATTTCTACCAGGTTCCAATAGCATGCCAGAAGCTTTATTTTGGCATGATCTTGTAGACATCCAGATAGTTCAATTCCCTCCATACTATATGTTGACAAAAAGAGAAGTCATAATTATGGAGCAAGGCCACAAATATATGCTGTTTCTGATTCTCATTTCTGACTAGGATAGAAAAGAATGCATATGACGTTCCAGAGGTAATGCCAACCTGTTCCAGCAAAGATATCACATCTGCTCTGGTGACTGCAAATAGGGATACCACTTGTTTCAGTTTTAAATAATCTACTGCCATCCTTCAGCTTCCATCTGCCTTTGGTAGTGCCCAAACTCATGAATCATGTGAGGATATGGTTGGGATATCTTAAGGTTGACTCTAATCTCTGCTGTTACCTACAGGGAATGATATTGTTTTTCACTTACTCTCTTCATAGAGGCTTCCACACAGAGTTCTACAGTAGTTTTTACCCCACACATCAAGGAACATGTTGGGAAATTTACAACTACAAAGTATATCTATTCCAGGTATACATTGAGGGACTGGGTAAAGGACAAGGGCTGAGAGCCTTTCTCTTACAATGTGTTTGCAGATGCTGTTTTCTCCCAATGGATGCTGTCCTTTTTTGCTTCCTTAACTCTTATTTGTACTTTAAATCTCAGTTCAGAGAAACCTTCCTGGGTGGTAACTTTCACATCATACGTTCTCGTATGACCTATAGCTCTCCTTTTCAGTATCCAGAGGAGTTTTAATTTTATAATTTTTACAAGCTTATTTAAGTAACATTTGTTTTCCTGACTAAATTGTAACTTCCATGAAATGGAGGAAGAATATTTGTATTTGCAGATTTGTATTTACCATAGTTCCTACCATGCAGTAGGTATTTAATAACTTTTATATGGTTTATGTAGCACAAATATATGAACACGTTAATGAACTAGGAATGCACTAGAATTTTGATTAGAGACATCATATTCTATAGTATAAAATTAGTTTCATAGGGACCTTAAAATGGAGAAAAGTTAATTAGTAACTGGTACATAGTAGGAACTGACTAAATTATTTGACATATTTTTGGCTGAATGAATGGTGTCCCTATTTGAAATATTCCACATATTTTTGCTAAATTTATGTCTAACTGGCTTGAATAACTCAAAACCACTTAATGTGCCTAACTGGGATGGTTGTACTGTAATGGTTGATGCTTTGAAGCTATCTTTAGCCATAAGCCACCCGTATAAGAACATTTGAGGGAAATCAGACTAACCATGTTGCATATGCTTTAACTCATTCATTAGGTCAGTGTTACCTATTCCAATCTAAACTACTAAACGTTTCTTATATTGAACATTATATTCTTGAATTAGGCCTTCATTGTCTACATTCATCTCTCAGTGTCCATGGGGATTGGTTCCAGTACCCAACCCCATGGATACCAAAATCCAAGCATGGTACTCTTAAGATCCATCTATGTGATCACAAATGGAAATACTTCAGATACTTTTTGAAACTGAAGAAATTGAATTTGAAGAAATTTCCTGCTAAGAATGAATCCTATAAATATTTTATAGAACTTTTAAGGATGTATGTATAAAATTTATAGTGTAGAATTGTGTAAATACAAAGAAACTGAAAAATCTACAACTCTCCATAAAAAGGAATTGTTAAAAACAAATAATACTTTTATGCAATAGAATATATATGACATTTTGCAATATGCATGCATTTTGCAAACTGTAAGGTCATCGTAAAAATATACTGGATGTATGAGTTACAACGTGGATAATTCTACATGTTTTTAAGTAAACAAAGCAAGATGTAGAGCAACATGATGTAAAATTGTCCCTTGCCTGTGAATAAAACTTTCTGAAAGGTTATACAAAAATATTGTTAATACTTCCTGGAAAAAGAAATTGGGAGTTGGAGGAGAGAGGATACCATTGACTTTTTTATTTTCTACCTTTCTTTATTTTTTGAGCTTTTATGTTATACATATATTTTTTTATTATAAAAGTAAATTTAATTAAAAATACTTTTTTATTATGCCATTACATCAGTAAATATAAATTTTTATTTACATCAGTAAATTAAAATTTAGTATAAACACCCATATGTGTGTGTGTGTGTGTGTGTGTGTGTGTGTGTGTGTGTGTATTAATATATATATTAAGGGATGAGATTCTAAAATGTTATCTAAAAATACTTTTTATTTTATATTTTATTCTCTAGTCATTCAATATTTGAGCTCCTTTGGAAGATTAACTTTCCAAAAGAATCAATAAGACCCCATTGTTATTTCAAGATTGAACATACAACCAAAAATTTCCCCAATTCTCAGACCACTGTTGGATCAGGTTTTAGAATCTTACTCAACAACATTCCGCTTGCGATTAACACCTACAGTATTTTACCATAGCAACAGTGATATAATAAATGCTGAAGGAAGCATTGACTGAAAACCAAACATTGCCAAGTAAAGGGACAAAAAAAATTAAAAGAAGGAAGGAAGGCAGGGAGGGAGGGAGGGAGGGAGGTCTGGTTCAAAAAGCAATGGAGAAAATTTCTGGAGATGAATGATGGTGATAGTGTGAATGTACTTAATGCCACAGAACAGCACACTTAAAAATGGTAAAAATGATAAATTTATTTTATGTATATTTTATACCCCCCTCCAGAAAGAGAGAGAGAGAGAGAGAGAAAGAGAGAAAGAGAGAAAGAAAGAGAAAGACTGCCCAGGGTTGGCATACCATGAAAGAGTGTTATGTGCCCTCTTCACTGCCTTTGCAGAAAACATGTATAAGAATGCCCATGGGCATTTTACTTGGCTAATTCTTACTATCTGTATTAGTGCTTTTTTTTTTTTTTTTTTTTGCTTTGTAAGAGTTTATCAAAATAAATACAAAGGAATGTCATTTTCATTCAACTTTATATGCATTCAAAATGAGGTGGGGGAGAAAAACTTGCACAATATAATTACTTACCTAATTATGGAATAACTACATGGTATTGGTCTTGCTGGGTGTCTTGCTTTGCCAGTATGCTGCTCACTGAGACGTGGCAGGATGCACATGCTGTTTATTATTTTACTCCCATTGTCTTGAAAGCAATCAGTATGTTATTCTCTTGTTCTTTGTTTTGTTTTCTTTTTTCTCCATGTTGCCTCTATAAGAGCGTTGCATACATGAGGAATACTCAATAATTACAACTGTTTCTAGTGGTTCATATTAGTTTAGGAATTTGGATCCCCTTTTAAAAGGGCAAAGCTTAAGCCTCTCTCCAAGAATTCATGTATTTAAAATATAAAAGTATTATAAAATTTATGAAATATCCAGGAATACACACACACACACACACACACACACACACACACACACACACACACACCAAGGCAATGACATCTTGGCATCTCAGAATATGTGGAGTAACATAAATTCTTTGCATGCCATATGAAACTTTTGATGATTTAGCTTCTACTAACTATCCATTGGTTTTCAACTAAGATTCATTCTGCCCACCAGGAGCCATATGGAAAGTTCTAGAGACATTTTTATTCTCATGACTATGGTAGTAGGGAGTGTGTGCTACTAGTATCTAGTGGTTAACATCAGGGACTCTACTAAATATCTGTGAGAAATGCACATGACAGTCCCAACAACAAAATAATCAGGTCCAAAATGTCAACAGTATCAAAGTTGAGATATCCTAGACTACTTTTAACTTCTACTACTTTCCATATCTCAGTCTCTTTTCCACATAAAGCCACTTGCTATTCCCATGAAAATTTCCTCTCTCTACGATGTCCTTCCTCCTTGACCACATGGTCACTTATTTTAAAGTATTTACTTTTTGGTGACGCCTTATCAGTTTTTACCTAGAACTCTGCTATGAATACCTCCATTGTAATATTTCATTGTAATATTTACTAACATTTATATCTTGCCCAACAGACCTAGTGCCCAGTAGATGGTAGTTACTCAGTAACTATTTGTTGAATGCTAGCTGAATAAAGACAAATTTTAAAGGTTAAAATATATTTGAATTGTATTTGATGTTTTCACGACAGAAAGATTAAAATGCCTTAAACCAGTTGTATTCATAATGGATCCAGGAGGTTGACTATTATGAAATTGGGGAGGAAATGACCTATTATAGGAAATAAAATTTCAATCACAACAAAGAAGTACTCTATTTGGGTGTTAAATCAGAACTATGCAGTTGCAGGTGTTTTCATTATGCAGTAGATGTAAAATACAGTGATTGAATGCTGCTTTAGTAGCACAGAGATGATACAACAACAAGTCATAGAATCTTAATTGCCTTCAACTCTTTTAAGCATTCTACTATCCTATAGTCATTGCAGCTTGACTTCTGCTTAATTGTCTCCCATCTCTGCAGGGCACAGTAACTCTGGGAGCTTCTCTAGGTCTGAAAGTTTTTAAATTCCAGTGAGTTTGGGGAGGTATAACTGAAATTCATTCCCTCTATTCCTCTCCTCATGGCACAGTATGGCCTTCTGTTTCCATATTGCTCTGTGAAATGCCATCACCCCCTCAGGCCATTATGTTGCCTTGCTCTTTGCATTAGATGTGCGAAGTGATGCAATACATCAAACCCTCCAGTTTCTCTAGTTCAGGGTTCTATTTTCAGTTTCCATTGCAATACTGTGCACATTGGACTTGCGAGAACACTTGCCTTAGTTCAGGCTCTCCTGTTTGTTAATCGAATGGCTCTTTGCATATCATTTGCTACCCTAGGCTTCAATTTCTTTATATTTCCGTAAAGTGAGGCATTAGAACAAGTGATCTCTAAGTTTACTCATAGGTCTAACCTACTTTAATTCTATGATTAGTATTGGTAAAGGAAATCTCTGGTCAGATTTTACATGTGCATTTAATGTTTGATCATGGAATGACTGTAAGCCTAATTGATCTTTTTTATTATTACATTTGTTGAGGTGACATTGGTTAAGAAAATTATATCAGTTTCAAGTGTGCAGTTCAATAACATGCTGTATGTATATTGCATTGTGCGTTCACCACTCAAAGTTAAGTTTCCTTCCGTCGCCTTATATTTGACTCCCTTTACCCTTATCTACTTTCCTCCATCTCCTCTTCCCCTCTGGTAACCACTAAACTGATGATGTCTGTATCCATGAGTTTGTCTTGTTCATTTGTTGCTTTCTGTTTTATATCCCACATATGAGTGAAATCATGGGGTTCTCAACTTTTTCTGTCTGACGTATTTTGCTTAGCAGCTGCTATGGAAAGCACTATGGATGTTCCTCAAAAAATTGAGTAGAGTAACCATAATACCCAGCAATCCCTCTTCTGGTTATCTACCCCCAAAATTTGAAAACATTTATCCCTAGTTGATCTTTAAACAACTCAACATCAAACCTTTCTACCAACAAGGCTAATTTCTTTTTAATAACTTTTTGTTGTTGAATGAATTTACACATAATATTAAAGCTATCCCTTTCTGTTTGAGGGACTCTTTGGCCACCCAAATGAATTTGCACTCAGGTGGTGATTCACACCAAGAGACACTTGTCAGGTTCCTTTGATAACCAATAAAAAAAAAATGTTTTTCTTTTATTTAGAAGGAACTTCCTCCTCCTTGCCTTATATCTTATCCCTACAATCCACATTCAGAGAGACTGGTTAACTAACCAAAGGACACTGCCCTCCTTTGCCTGCCTAGTTAATATATTCAATATCCATATAAGCCTATTTTTGGCTTTAGTTATACTTCTACAACATAAAGTCAGGAAACATTAAGCCCAGTAAATAGGGGGCTACACATTTCCCATGTTGGGATGTTATTAATGCATTATTAATCATTTATTCTCTACTGGCCATCCTGACTTAAGGAAGCAATGAACTCTGGGAACAGAATTGGATCTCTTGGCATAGAGTCTAACCTGAGGTTGATTTTCTTTTTTTAAGTAAATGCCTGTTAATTGTCCCTATTGGATGGAATTCATGATCAGAATTTAAAACATCCATGTTTGTCCCTACCTGCTCTATTGACTTGTATAAAAAGACATTTGGCCTCTTTAAATTTAAAAACTATTTGATAGTTTATGCTTTAAATTGTGCCTGGTAAAGCTTTTTATATATACACATATCTACATATACATATATAACCACTTTCAGGGGGAAGAAATTACTAAATAGTATCTTAAATAATTAAAAATAGGTACACAAGACTATTTTACTGAATATATCTTATAATATGTACTCAAAGGCAGCCACATAAATATTTAAGGATCTCTTTTAAGGACTAGTACTACATTTAGGTCAAGCCCCTTAAAAAGCTCATAAGAATTCAGATAAGAGACTTAGTTTTAATATGAAAAATATTAGAGTGTTTTTTAGTCATAATTTGTATTTGTAGCTATCTAGCCATTTATAATGGCTATATTTTGAGCAAGAACTATTTGAGACATAAAGCCATATTTAAGCAGCAATCAGAAGGGATCTTAGGGTTGAACCATGTGCACCAGGCTTATATGGATATTGAATGTATTAACTAGCCAGGTTATCTTTCAGAGATAACCAGCCAATACTGTAAATAACTAGAAAGCAATAGAGAACATGCACTATTTTTACATATGACAAAAATAGATGACAAATAGTTGACAAATCTAAAAATCAAAAAGTCAACAGGTCATCTTTCAAGCCAAGCAGAGGATGCACACAAATTATTGCTGAGGCAGATTAAGTATCATAGGGATAGGAAGGAAAATTTTATGCTTAGACCTTGTGAGCAATGCACCCCTCAATTTCAAGTAAATTTTACATGTGCATTCATGCATAAAATTTTGAAGTTGTGAATCATTATGAAATTTTATTGAAGATATTCAATGTAACTAAAAGAGCTGTTGGTATAATCATGATAATTTGGAATACTTATATGACCAAATATGTGGAATTGTAGATGAAATCAAGAAATGCTGTTTGCATCTGGGCTGTAAATTATCCATTAGTGCCATATTAATTATATGATGTTACTTTTTGGTTAATTTTTATTTGCTTTGTTTTTTAAATTCAGTATAGATAAAGACTGAAGTAAATTATGTTGAAAAAATTTGACTTTATAAGTACATTCAATAAGTTATAATTTCCAGAATGAATCTTTAGCTTGCAATGCTAATTTTAGATATTCTTATTATAACTGAAGGGTTAAGAGTTGCATCTTCAAATGGGAAGAAACAGATATTTTCCAATATCAACTATATAGTTGGTTGTAATTGTTTTCTTCCTTTCATGTTTATCCTCATTATCACATCTCAAAATATGGCATTTTATTTTTATGATCCACTGAACTAGCTAGTTAGACTACAAATATTAATAGAACAAATTTTTGACCTAATTTTCTTTTCTATATCACCCTATATTGCATGGAAAACTTTAGAATGTGTGTGTATGCATATATAATTTTATGTTTTCTAAATGTTAGAAGTAGTGCATTTGTAATTATTAAAACTTTGTTTATTTTAATCTGAAAACTTCCTTTTTATGTGCATATGATAAATTTTTGATATCTAAGTTTTATATGATGAAAAGTATAGTAACCTTTAATTAATTAACTAAACATTAATAATCCACATCAACACTGCCATATAACAAGACATTCTCATTAATAATGTGAGCCTAAAGTTATAATTTTAACTCTCAATTCTGTAAGGATGATGTTTCTTTTCATAGCAAAAACCAATTCTTCACAATGGAAAGCAAAAGAAGAGATGCTTTAATTTAGTAGACTGCATATTATTGATAAGAATATCAACTAATCTGAGATTAAACATTTAAATACAGTGGAAATATCAAGCTATCAATTTACTCCTCACATTTGAACCTGAGATTATTAGATGATTTTTTTTACAAAGCATTGTTTTAATATATGTTAATTTTGACTAAAATTGTTCACAGAAAGATTTTTTGTTTAAATTCTGCCAGTTACTTATGTAATTTAAAACTTTAAACAGATATGATTCAAATTACTTAAGCTATGTACATTTGCTATATAGGAATATAATATAAAAATCAGTAATGAACCATAAAAAATATTTAACCCAGCTACACAGGAATAAAAAAACAAAAACAAACAAAAAAAATGGCTTAAACATGCGTCAATGAAACCAGAAATGGAAAGAATCAGTTAAAATAATGGAACCTGGCCTAAAGCCCAATCACACTTTCTGTAAAGTAATTTTATCATGATTATTCTAAGTTTCTCCACGTGAAATAACTTATCTATATTCATCAGAAGAAAAACTAACTGCATTATCTGTAGGGCCCTAGTGGATTCGTATTTATTTTTCCATTTTATTTTAGGTCCATTGAATTTTTGTTCCTTGCAAGTGTGTGTGTGTGTGTGTGTGTGTTTTTTAAATAACACGGCAGATGTTTAAAATACATTACAGTGTAATGAGTTTGCTGTTTGCCTTTAAAACTCATGAAGACAAATAATTATATTTTCCAAGAAAAACTTCATTTAATTTAGCTATATAAAATGAGTTATTGATCAATGGAGGTTATACTCCTTCCCTAATTCCAGAGTGGTCAGACCCATCTAGAGTGTTGATTACATTTCTCAGTTTTCCATTTTCAGATAGATATTCACAAGCTAGGGCTTCTCAGATTTAAAAAAAGAGAGAGAGCAATTGTGGTTTAGAAAACATACCTCATAAAGGAAGGTTGAAGCAAGTGAATATGTACAACTTGGAGAAAGTATCAATAAGAGGAGCCTCAGATTCCTTCAAATATGTGAAAGGCTGCTATGGAAAAGAGGGAAAGGATTTGTTTCTTTGTATATGACCAAACCTATTATCACTAAATGAACATAGATTAGTATAATGATGACCGTCCTAACAGTGGTATCCAACAAGAAAGTTGCTTCAGGGAAATGGATAGATTTATCTTTGTTTGTTTGTTTATGTCTTTTCACCAGCTTTATTGAGATATAATTGACAAATAAAAATTGTATATATTTACTGTGTACAATATAATGTTTTGATATATGTATGCAGTGTGAAATGATTATACCACTCAATTAGTTAACATATCCATCACCTCACATAGTTATCATTTGTGTATGTGTATTAAGAATATTTAACATCTCAGCAAATTTCAAGTATATAATAAAATATTTTTTATACTGAATTTCTATCTGTTATGGATATGGTAGAAAAGATTTCCTGGATGAACACTCAAAATCCTTCCAACTTTTAATTTTATACATCTGGAATTGTATTGAGATAAAAAAAAAAAAAGTCAGTTTGTGCCAAATTGCTCCTTTTGCAAGCTTGACTTTGTTGACCAGACTATTAGTCTAGAAAGAGAAATGAGCCTACCCTATTGGGTGTACAAAACAACACTCTGAGATAGAGCAAGAAAGCATTAGAACTCCTATTGGGGTTTATTTTACACATTTTATCCTTTCATATATTTTAATGGTCAATATAATATTAGTACAGCTATATACGATTATGATCTATAAATGTTTAAAATTTATAAATGTCAAAAATAAATACAAATATAAAATATTTCTATTGATAAGAGTATAATGTAAAAGAAAACATTTGGGGCCAGTGAAACGAAGATATGGTGTGGAGGAAAGTTAGTTTAGAATAATTGCACTGGAATTTCATCTATCTGTGACAGAAACAGAGTACAAATCAAAGACAACTTAACCTTTGGATTTTTATGATTTTTAGGTCTATGCCAATGAAGATACGCTAAGATTAAAAACCAAGAGTATCCTGGAAAGA
The DNA here is from genome assembly GCA_028627145.1 of Eidolon dupreanum. Lineage (NCBI taxonomy): Eukaryota > Metazoa > Chordata > Mammalia > Chiroptera > Pteropodidae > Eidolon > Eidolon dupreanum. Next base: position 146,953,088 of record CM053502.1, read on the forward strand.
CATGGCTTGTTAGCCATATTAATGTTAATAAATTTATACATTGTCACAAAATTAATTTTGCGTGTAAATTGGGATGCAATAATAATGGCATCATAGATGAAGCACTACCCTCTCACATCTAAGGTTATTCTACATCTAATCTAAGGTTTTAACCACAGTTATTTTTTTGGTTTGGGTTTATTACCTGCTAGGCAGCAGTTCTCTATTAGAATAAATATAAAGCACATGATTTATCACAATTAGGCTTAATTGGCTATCTTAGTCTCTGTTCAGTAGATGCCAAGAACAAAGACAGCACAGACAACAATTCTCATCTCAGTACCAGAAAAGGACACTTTTAGGTCATTTCCTGACCAGTTCTGTGATCAATATGATCAGACTTCACTCAAGTACACAAAGGACATCCATATTGTACAATACCATATTTTATTGTGTCTTACTAAGAGTTATTTGTTGCTTCTAATAACTCTGTCAAGAGCACTCAATATTAAAAACTAAATATGATGGTTTTTTGGTCTCTTTTAATAGTCTAGATGAAGATGCTAAATATTGGAAAGGATGTTTTACAAACATTTAGCTAAAAATTGTTCATTATTCTTTTATCCTCATTATATATAAATTCTTTCAGTATTTAAGATAGTGGCAGGAGTAACATTTGTTTATATAAATTGTAGATCACACTATTACAGTCATATTTCTCTTCTTGTATGTCCATTGCCTGATTTAAGTCTCCTGATTAACATCAGAATGTGTGTGTCTGTGTGTGTGTGAAAGAGAGAAGGAGAGGAAGAGGGATTTGGGAAAGGGAAGAGAGAGGAGGGGAGAGAAAGAGGGGAGAAGGAGAGAGAGAGAGAGAGAGAGATTAAGAGAGAGAGAGAGAGAGAGAGAGAGTTTAAGAGAGAGACAGACAGACAGACAGACAGACAGAGAATGCTACTGAAGAGGATGAGGGAGAAAAGAAGCTAGTGAAAAAAAAAAAGTACTGTGATCCAAAGTGAGAATGATGCTGAAATTTTGTATCATCTTTATGATTACCAAGTGTTTCTAGAGAAACTTAAAATGAAGAGAAAACAAAACAAAACAAAAAACAAATTATTAGATGAGAGCAATGGGATTTCCTTAGCTACAGGGAAACAATTTTTTTTAAGTCACACATTGATTAATATATCTAGCACCATTTTAATTGAAGAAAGTGTTGATTTGTCCTTCAAGCATATGTGAGACAAAATAGTAATATTAAGTGTATAAAAGTAAATTTATTGAGAATAAACAAGAAGAAAAGGGCAAAATAAGTTCAAAGCCAGAAAATCAGGATCAACATCATCCAATAAATAAGTTATTCATTGGCAATGCAAAGATTGTTCATAAACCAGAAGAATTATGTCAAAATACTTAGCTCGTCTATATGTTTCTTTTTATTTGTTTATTTGCTAACTTTCGTGGATACATGTAGACTAGACGGTGACATAGAACTAGAATATATTGAGCTCGTGCATTGAGAGGATAGTGATTATATCTAGTTTTCATCATAAAAATATTTTTTATTCACTTGTGGTCTTAATTTAGACAAATTCTCTGCTTTAAATATGACAGTAATATAAATAAAATTATAGTGGGTGAATTGGCAAATGCAATGTCTTATACAGAAGGTGCCATTGCAAGTACTAAGTTTTCCTGTGATTGTGATATAAAATAAAAACATGTAAAAGTCTCTAATTAAAATATGATATAAGTGATAATTTTTACATTACTTAAGGTGAATGACATGACGTTGGTAAACAAAGTACCAATAGCTTAAAAGCTGAAAATCTTTTGATGTAAAATGAATGGTCTCCATTTTTAAAAATGAAAACCTTATGAATGGCAAACATTTTTCTGTTAAGTAAAAATCATTGTAGTGAGAATCTTATTTTCTGAAAGCATGCTCAGAGAATTATAGAATTATTGTTATTGAGTTGTTCTTCTGGTAGGGCTAATGATCATGTGAGTAGAAGCGGGGGTGTCTTGTCATGCATGAGTTGGAATGTTTATAAGTGAAAGTGAGAATTTTATTATCATTTATTTTCTTTCTGGGCTACTTACAAGCATTTAAAACAAATCATATTCTCTTTAGTTATTGGATATTGCATTTCACTATCTATAAATATAACCACCCAATCTTGACAACCCACAAGTTAACAGAAGACAATGAAACGTAGACAATACAACTTTGTCTTATGTATCAATCTTTGTCTACCAATCTGTAACTATCTAGATTGTTTTCAGTACTGGAATCAATCATACATGGTCATCTAAGCACTATCAGATGTGTTGAAATAAGATTTATAAAGTTTTGAACTTCACCTCTCTAAGTTACTCAGTCACGTTCTGAAACATGGACATACGATATTCATGTTGAATGTCCTTGAGAAACAATAAATGTTTAATTTTACTAAGTATGAATTTCTTTATTGTCTGGAAACAGTCACTATGTTCAGTGCCTGCAAATAGACTTGACCTTCAGCTTGAGCTGCCCAGCACTCACCTATGTGTATGGCACTTGTCAGTTAAAAAAGAGAATTTGAGATGAAACACTTGAAACAAAGATACTCCCAGCTGAAGTGTAAACACATTTAGGAAATACAAATGGCATTGTTCTAGTTTTTAAAATTATATCAAACACTTAAAGAAAATGACTAAGTGGAAAATGAATAGTTTATATTGAAGAGAAGCCTTGGCAATTATAAACAATGTTCATCAGGAAAATACTTCAGTGGAAAACTACTATGTTGATGTTAGAGAAAAGCCCCAGAGTTCCTTTTTAGTATTTTTGGGTTTATTTCTCATATAAATTAGCAGCATTTCTCTTAATTACAAAAGCAATGTTCTCTATTTAAAAAAAAAAAAAAAAAAAAAAGAGAGCGAGAGAGAGAGAAAGAGTACCTGCTAATTCCAGTCCTCAGAGTTAAGCATGTTAAATTGGTCTGTATTCTCACAGATGTTTGTATATATCTTTATAAATATATATACAAATATGTAAATAAGCATACAATATAATAGACATCCCTTTAGTCTGTTTAACCCCATAGCTAAAAGCCTTCTGAAATTGCCTTAATAATCAAAAAATAAAATTAAAACTCTGTCTCCTACAGCACTGTCTGGACAGACTCCTCACCAAATTTTCTTTTCTTTTCACCTCTTTTCTTTTTTCTTTCTTCTCTTTTCTAAGTGAGGTGCAGCATGGCAGAGTGGTGGAGAGTGGTGAAGGAGTGAAGATGTTATAACAGAAGCAGCGTCAGGGATTATTTTAATTAACAAATGTTTTTTATTTTCTTTTAGGTATACCCATGCACATGCACGCAAGTCCCACCAGACACACACACACACACACACACACACACACACACACACACACACACTTTTAAAATAATAGTGCATGTATATTTTTGCTTATTTGATTATTGCCCTTAATACTTTTTGGACAGTTTTAATGTCAGTATATATAAAACTCTGTCTCTCTTACCAATGTATATATTCCACTTGCCTTAATGTGCCAAAATTTATTTTCACTTTTCCTTTTTTGGTGATCATTCCATTATTCCTGAGTTTTTGTTATTGAATACAACTTTGGGGGGAATCTATTTCCATATGAGTATTAGTTATAGCTCTTTATGAACTCTTTCTCATAGTTCTGCAGAGTAGATTTCTAATGTAAGATTTGACTGTTATGGAGTATGCACAATTTAAATTTTTTAAGTATGAAAAGTGCCATTTCTCTGTGCGCCTGCCAACTCTAGATTTTATCAATTTGGTTGAGCTAATACATGGATGTTTTTGTTTCACTTTAGAATTCGCAGTGAACAACTTTGCATGTGGTTATCGACCATTTATCTGCTTGTATTTTTTTGTCCATTTTTCCTATAGGTTGTCTCTTTCATTGTTCTATAATACTATTTTATGCATTATTCATATTAGACTTTCAATTCTAAATGTTGTTGTTGATTTTCACGTCAGTATTTTTACTATAAATTTTGTTCTGTGTTAAATATTTGCGTTTAGAAATGTCCTCTCCATTTCAATATTATAGAAACTTTTCTCTGTTTTTATAGTACTTAATTGGTTTGTTGATTACTTCTTCGTTGGTTACTTGGATCTTCCATCTGTTTTATTTACTGTTGTGTATGGTATAAAAAGGGCTTTACTTGGTTAATACATTTAATATAGAAAAATACATGGAACATTGGAAGCACTTAGGGAATTTTTTAAAATTTGTATTACTTACCTTTTGGATTTGGTTAAATTGCAACTTCTTGTAGCACCCACTCTGTGTAGACTGCCTCCACTGGAAGGTAGGCTATACAGTGGAATAAACAGTGACTAAAAATATGCACCTAGATTCTAGATCTTCCTCAGTAAGCTGCTAGTTAAGTAGTAACCTTGCTAAAGTAACTTGCTATTTTAGGCCTCAGTGTCCTGCCTGAGAAGCCAAGATTCGATCTCCATGTCATTTTTCAAATTGTCTTTTCCCAAGTGCTGGTTGTGTGAGGTATTTATTTATTTTAAGAAAATGAAAGTGAAATAAGTTTCTGAAATGCTAAAGAAAGACAGACAAGTGATGTGTGTGAGAGTTTTGTTTTGCTTTCACCACAAGCCTTGTCGAAGCCATTATGATTATATTTGTTATGAATCTACAAGTATTGTACAATGTTCTCTTATTTAACTTATGTAACTACATACTCTTTTCTTTAGAGAATCTCACAAAAAAGTTTTATTTTGTGAGAAGCTGAGTTTGATGATTTCTGATTCCCTTTCTTCTCTAATGTTCTAGAAAAGTCAACTATTCTAAGACTAAGCCGTGCTGATATGAGATCTTGATTTCTACTTATTCCAGAGGGTACACACTATTAACACCCACTCTGAACAATGATTGTTTCTTGCTATGGTCCCGCATACTATGCAGTATTTAATAGTGTTAACTACTTCCACTGACAAATGACAAGCATGGTAATGAGATACATAAGACCTGGTGCCATTTTTACAGCCTCTAGTACCTACCTCTGCAATGTGTAGAGAACACAATTCATTTCTTAATTTCAGAACCAAGTCCACTTTATTAAATCAGTTTTTCAGTAACCTGTATGCATGAAAGACGCATAATTTTTTATTATTGCAAGAAGCTAAAGAGATCAAGTCCGTTGCTTTTTAGAAAATTACTTTTTTTCAGTGTATTTATGCTTTGTCTCTTGATAGCCTTTAAATTGGGATGTCATATTTGCTTAAAAGAATTCTATATTCAGAACTCTGTATTTAGTACAGCTTATGTAGATTTATTGCATACATTTCTAAGAAAATGTATTGCAAAAGTGAAACTTGCAATTTATTGAAATATTGCAGTAATTTAAAAAGTAAATAAGCCATATGATCAAGAAGCCATTCAGTAGAGCTATTGTATGACTTAAGTATTTTAAGATAGAATATAAAATAACCAAAGCAAATCTAAATAAATTGGTGCAGCAGTTTTAATATTCTTTTTGACTGAAACTCTAGCAGGGTATTTAACAATTGTAGCAATTGAAAAGTGGAAACTGAAGCAGTGTATTGGATTGAAGAGTAGCTGTAGGACTACTGCTTCTAATCTGCTATGAGATCTTTATGTCATTAATTACAAATAAAATGACCCATTGAAAGAATGTTGTACATATCTGTACCTATATACCATACCCATTACCATTAATGGGACTTAAGTGTGCTTACATTAAAATAACCTACTCTGCAAGAAGAAAAATGAAAAAAAAAAAAAAGATACAGTCTAGAATTCTGATATTGTAAGGTCACATGAGAAAATCTTTGAATTATAATATTTTATGGTGATCTCCTTTTAAGACTATATCTAGATATCACGATATCTTTTAGAACTGGAGATTTGCATGGGGCCTGGTCTTCCCACCCTCAAAGCTGAAGACTAGACAGAAATATGTTAACTTGACACTCACAGCTGTCTATGGGGAACATGTTTTAAAATCTGAGCAGAAAAGGACCCAAGCAGAGCCTCTACCCTGCCATAGGTTCCAACCATTACAGGAACTGAGTGAGCTCCTTCCACTAGTTCTTGTTACTTCTAACTCAGATCTCTGGGTCAGGCCACCATACTAAGAAATTTAATGATCTGTAGTGAATGTTGACTGACTGACTAGTTTTTGATCACCGAAGGCAAGTATGATATGGATAAATTAATATTCCTTTGCTAACACATTTTTTTAAAAGTTTATTCTAAACATTATTGCTTTCTAAGCCACTGGAATGAAAAGGAAGGAGTCCCCAGAGACAAATAAAGAATAAATCAACCTAGACCTTAGGAGACTGATTGGCTCATCAAGTCTTATGTTTCTGACTTCGATAGCCAGAGCAAAGTCCACAAAAAGTCAGTGCCTGGTTCTGTGGCTTACATGTGTCCTTGAACAAAGCAACTTGCTGATGCATTGTAAGGTGAATAGCATTAGCATATTTACATTAAAATGTGACATATCAAAAGATTATAAGATTGTAAATCTTTGGCATACTATCTGGAAAAAAAGGGGATAAATGTCATGTTAAAAATCTTGTCCTGTCATGATTATAAGTAGAACAGTAATTGCAAATGACAGTTTAAAGAGGATAGAAAAAAACATCTTGACACCTAAGTGATGATAATGTTATCTACATTCTGAATAATTTTACTTACAGCAGGTATTGCTGTGTAAGTTTTTTTATGATTCATATTTTCATTATGAAGACATAAGAACATTTGAGTTAAATTTTCTGTTTCTTAAATTTTATTTACTTTGATATTAATATTGCCTCATCAGCTTTTATACAATTGGAATAACAGAATTTATTTTCATCTTTTTAATGTAAAATTCCCTAGGTCATTTTGCTAAAGTGTGTCTTCTACAATAGGATATAGCTGAATTTAATGTTGTTATTATTTTGAAGGCCTCTACCTTTCAAGAGGTGTGTTTGGAAACTATGTATTCTATTTCTAGTCTTTCTAGGTTTACTCTTAACATGTTTACTTAACAGAACTATAGTAGATTCATATCCTATGTTTCTACCAAATAATATGAGAAACTTAGAGTTCTCAAGCCTTAACTTTCACACATCCAACCTTGTGTTATCATTATTTAGTTTTCCAATTTCAATATTTAAAACCTCTCCGTAGTAGTCAGTTTGATAATATATATTTATTTATGTTAACCAATAAATTGAATGATTTAATTGCTCACACTTGCTTTATACATCCTAGCCCTTTATTCTGAGTTCAGCTTTGTCTTACTAAAATACATCCTTTAAAAGTTCCTTAAGTAAGGGGTCTATAAATGGTAACATATTTTTGTTTTTCAAAATGTCTTTAGTTAACTCTCATTTTTTTTTTTTTCGATGCTAGTTGTGCAGACTATGGATGTCAAAATTGATAGGTTAAAAACTTTTTGCTACAAACTATTAAGATATTATTTCATTGCCTTATTATTGCTGATGAGAAATATGCTATCAATTTGTTCTTTATTTCCTTATAGAGGGTATGCCTTTCCTTTTCTGTTGCTTTTAAGGCTTTTCCTTTTATTTATAAAGTTTCACCATGATTCTCTAAAAGTGGTTTATTTTGTTAGATTGCTTAAAACAGCATTCTCCTTCAACTTGAAGACTCCTATCTTTCTTCAGCTCTTGAAAATGATTAACCATTATCTGTATGATTGCTTCCTCCTTCACATTCTACCTTTTCTCACAGTTTAAAATTCCTATTAGATGTATATTTGACTTATTTTATGCTTCTTTTTCACTTAACCACACTTTCTTATTTTCCCTCTCTTTAATTTTTCTTGCTGCATCCTAGGTAGTTCTCTTTGGTTTCTAGTACCTGGAACTTTCCCTTTCTTTCTTGGCAATGTATGTGTATGCATTTTAGTTTTTTACAGTGAAATTGTATTTAAAATTTCTTGTAACTGGTAACAGGAGAGGACTGGTGTGCAGATGCGTGCACGTATATTGAAAGTTTTATTTCCTTCCAAACTCCCAGTCTAGAGAGGAGATACATATTATGCTGCTCTTTCTTACTAGCTCTCTCTTACGTACATTTTACTTTCCACTAACTTTAGATTCAAAGCTGTTAATTTAATATTAGACTATATCCTTCTTATTTAAAAAACCCTTGAGAATACCTTGAAATTTCATTTTAGTATTGACAATAATTAATTGGCCAATGCACTTACTAAAGGAGGGCACATTTTCACTAAAATATTTTACCGGGACCTAGGGGAGAAGTAAAGATAAATTTGACATGTCACCTGGTACCTAGGCTATAAGCCAATAGGAAAGTGAATATTAAAAATAAAACCAGGTAGTTTGAAATCAAATTAAGGGAAAAATTATAAGAGATCATCAACTTTTACTCACTTTGAAAATGCTTATAAGTCCCCTTCAGTTTTACAGAGTATTTCTTATTGCTTCTTTATCCCTCATTAACCTGAGTCATTTCAATTCAAGACTTTTTGAGGTTTTCTTTCTCTTTATTTTTTTTTATGTTGTTTTGTCTAGCTGCTGGTATCACAACAATATTAAATTATATAAAAAAGGCATTCTATTTCAGCTGTGGTGTAAATTTTGAAGGTTTTCAATATGCTCATTGGGATAGATCTGTCACTTACAATCTTAGTTCCCTGAGAAGATACATTCTGACATCTAAAAAATTACTTTCAAAGTTTGTAACATGATAAGAAATTGAGAGAAAAGCATAAGGGAAAAGAAGGAAGGAGAGAGAGAATATATGTGATGAGAGAAAACAATATATCGTTCAAAGAGATTAAAAGCAACGTAATTCAAAAAACTACATTCTTATCATTTTAGCTTTATAGAGAGTATTCTTATTCTGTGGTTAATTGAATTTTTAATAACCATTAGATTTACTAATTTAAATATTAGTGCTTAGCAAAAAAAAAAAATTAATAGGCTAGGCTCATTCATTTCAAGGTATAGAGCTCTCACCCTTTTCCCAGGTACAAACCTTTCTCATAAGACAAAATGCATCACATTCCCCATGTAAGAACCCTATTTTTTTTCTCTTGTTCATAGCTTCATGTTAGAGCTTCCAAATCTGAAAACAGTTACAAACATATGAAACAGAATACCACTTTTATACAACTCAGATTGACTAAGTCCAGTAATCTAGAACATGCATCCTGACAATTCAATATTATAATCTTCCTTTCATATCAAATTTTTGAACTATTTCTTTAACTTTGTAATATTGTATGCTTATTTACGATCCTAGAGAAGAGGACTCTATTTACAAAATGTTCTTTAAGAAAAGGTCACCATATTTTAATATGTATTTCTATATGTACATCTTATGTATATCTCTACTGAGTACTACACCAGAGAAAATATAGAATATGAATATTATGATTTGCATGGATCACAAAATACTCTGAGTTATAGTTAAAATTTACCTAATTGAATTAAAGTAAATCTTAAGAAAATCTTGAGCATTTATTCCATAGCTCTGCAAAACTGTTTCATGCTGAACCTCTGAGCTAGAAGTGTGAGAAAATAAAGTGATTGAAACCTGTCAGCTAAGAAAATTAGCCATTAAAGTGGTGATTCCCCACACAAGAGAATTGAATCAAATATCTAGACTGAATTAAACCTAAATCAGTTACCATTCAAAGGATGAAATTTTGGAATAAAGCTGAGATGTAAACGCATAAAATAAAAATAGCTGTATATGTGTATGTGTGTGTTTTTCATTTGTTTACCAGAAAATCTAAATTTAACCCTTTTCATGTTTAAAAAAGTAGTGCAGCTAGCTGCCAGCGTTAATTTAACATCATGCACAGCAGTGCTGTGTTTTCTAGGATTTGACATTTCAGCGATCAAGAATTACTATATTTTGTAAATGGAAATATCACTACTAAAAACAGAATGCTATAAATAGAATGATGTTGTTTGTTTCGAAAGACTATCGACATACTAGAGCAATGCAGAAATAATAATAAAAGGAAGATATTTCATGGCAAACTTTGGGGGTAAGGTTAGGACTGCAATAAATAAATTATTTCAGGATAAATGCTGGAGCCACAAGCACCGCTGGTGAGTATTCTAGGGGCAAATGGGGAATGGGTTAAGGTATAACTCATTGAGTAATATAAAGTAGGCCAATGAAGTACAATAAAAGAGAATGTGTAATTATCACCACTACTAAATTGGAATGTTGCAATTTATTTCTACCATTTCTATGCATATACATATATACATTTTGTTATAATAAGCTAGGTCTTTTTTTCTTTTCTTTTCTTTTTCTTTTTTTTTTTTTTTTTTAATTCTCTAATACTTCCAAGATAAATTCTAAACCTCTTAACCTGAAAATAAAGTTGTCCTATTGGTCCTATTGTCCACATGGTCCTGTTGCATCACTCCTACCATATCTTCTGCTTATTTCCTACCACATAAAACCTGCTCCAGCCACCATTCTTTCCATCCTGTTTCTTAAACGTTCTATCTCCATGTGCTGTGCACCCCTACTCCCAGTTACCTCTGGCAAACCCTTCATTCCTAAGCATTTATCTGAATCTTTCAAATTCTATGAAGAGACAACTTTATGTTATCTCTGCCATGATGCCTTCCTTAGCCTCTTTTGCCCAAAATTAACACTCCTTTTTATCAATTCCCATAGTAATTAACTATATTATATATGCATGTATAGACTATTATGTGTATTATTTAAAGAATGTTTTCTGTTTCAGTTGCTGTTTAGAATGTTATTGCTTTTCCAAGTTATTTAAACATTGTAGTTATTTTTATTGTGGTTGAGTCATGCATGAGAGGTTTCAATTTAAAATATGATCTTTAGAAATATATATAATATCTATTTAGCTATTTGTAACCTCTAAAAATAGTAATGTTCGTACAGGAAATTATTTGAATGGTACCTTAAACTAGACAATCTCAGAGAGCTTGACAAAATAAAATCCTGAATTTTTTAATATACTCTAGAATGGTGTTGAGAAGTCATTATTGCCATTCTTTTACTTTAACGACAAAAATAGCGATGAACTATAAGCTTTTTTTTTTTAAACCTAAACTGTTACTTAAAGAAAGTGTAACTAATGACCCTTAATTTATTTCTCAGTTCCTACTGAGGCATAATTATCTCCAAATTAGTTTGATGTCCATTGTATATATTCCACTTTTATTAGATTCTGAATTTAAATTAGTTTAATGTTCATTGTATATATCCCATCTTTATTAGATTATTAATTTATTACCTAATAAGAATAGTTTGAATGTTGTATAAAATACTTATCCTCAGAAATTTGTTTGACATTGATGATTTTCAGTTTCCTTCTTCACACAAGATTGTGCTATAGAAACTGCATGGTCAATTCCATTTCCAAGTTTCTATAATGCCATTAATTCGATAAACTCCATAGCATTAAGAGGGCATTTGCCTAACTATGAAAAGGTATATGTAAAAAAAAAGACAATATATTGCATCAATAGTTAGATTATTTTATACACATAGGAAATAATTTTATGCAAATGTATTTATAATTTTATACATAGATGATTTAATGAAATTCTAAATATGTGAATATTTGCTGAAAACTATGTCATCTGCCCTCCTGTCCAGGAAAGACTTCTTTGAAAACATACTCACAGATAAAGACACATATCAATATTTTCTATATATTCTCTTTATGTTTAAATCATAAACTTCTTTAATGGTTTTGGAATCTTTATTGATGGGATCAGTGTTATGTTTTACATGTTTGTCTGACAGTAATTGGCAATTGTATTAAGACTCTCAATTCAAGCACAAATCCTTGGATGTCATTAGGAAACCCTGATCTTTCTTGATCTAAGACAAATATAATCTCCAGATTTTATAAAAGGGGGTCATTTATAGCTAATCATGACACTATAATACTCATGGTATTGTGTTCAGTGAGAGAACAATCTACACTATGTGGCAAAGGGTTGAAATCTGAAGAATTTTATGTAAAATGCAAATTACCTTTAGTATGCAGTCACAAGGAGCTTGAAAAATAATTCAGTAATTCAACTTTAAAATTATAGTGTTCCGTTGTTAAAAGGTCACCTGCCCTTGGCCTCGTTTCTACTTAATTGGGACAGGTTAATCTTCTTTTCTGTTTTTCTTTCAATTTGGAATGAAACTGGGATCTCTGTTAGTGTTCTTCATCCATCAAATCCTGTGACCTTGAAAGAAGACGGCAGCTCTCCTTCTCAGGAGAGAGCCTGAAAATGAGAATTAAAATAGGTCTTCTCAGTGGAGACCCACAACAACATGTAATAAGTAAGACATGTTAAAAAAGATCCTATCACTGCAGGCATTCTGTAATATTTCTCAATGTAACATATGGAGTCAAAAAGAGAATTCGTTTAAGCTCAGAGTAAAAAAAAAAAAAAAAATCAGTAAAAGATATTAAATCTTCTAAAAATCATCTATGAACAATTTTAATGGAAGTCTACACTTTTATAATTTGTTTCCTTGCAATGCTAATGAAAAGCTCCACACTTCAAAGTATGAAACATTTTTAATGGTGACTCTCTAGAAAGAATCCCCAAAGAGTAGTAATAATTGCAAAAGGTATGAATAACAATGTAATTTTTCATTATTATAAAAAAAAATTTTCATTTACAAGAGTAAGAAGACATTTTTAAGTAACCGAAGGGTAGGCTGCTTTTATGATAGATGCAAAATTAAGATGAATATATAATGAGCACTGCAATCAGCAATATTCATTATCTAAGAGTCAACATTATTTCACTATTTTCAAAGTATTATGAAAAGTTTACGAAAGTATCAGATGTAATGCTTCTTTTTAATTTTGCAGTCAGCAACCTGTATAAGAGTACACACAAATTACCAGGTAAATTCCCATTCTTCTTCCAGAATTATCCAAGAAGACTATATCAGAAATAATAGTTCGAAATAATAAGCATGCCCACATCTCCAAGTTCAGTGTTGCCTATTTACAAGTTGCTCCATTTTCAAGGAAAAGCCAGACAATGGTCTCTAAAAATAACTCTAGGTCCAGGAATATTTAGTGATAACACATTACAAAATTATTTTATTCACATTAATATTTAGGATAACCAATCTCATACACACTAATTTATTACTAACTATAAAATTATCTATGAAAAATAAGTATATTTTTAACATTGGATACAAATTAAACATCAAAAAGATAGTAAATGTAACGTTTCATGTTTTATTCATTTTAAAAGAAAATGTTTACTGTAAAAATATTGCTGGAAATTATGATCAAAGCTCAGGATGAGTCAACTCAGAAAGACTACATGTTCCAATTTTACTACTTACCAGTTGGCAGCCATGGGAAAATTATTTAAATTCTTTAATCTTCAGTTTCCTCAGGTGTAAGCTTGGGAAAATAGAGCCTACTCATCATCAGGCTGTTGTAACAATTAAATGAGAGATATTGCTTGTTTAATATAAATAACATGGTACTAGATACATAGTAAATATTCAATAAATATAATTTTAAAATTTCCCAATTTTTTTTTGACACTTGCATGAAATAACATGAGCATTTCTTATAAATCCAATATACAGATTTTATATCTTTCAATATTGTTAAAGAAAGGTATCTATTTTATACTACTTAGTCTCAATAGAATTTTCAAGATATATTTGAGCAGGATGGCATAGTTGTTGTGAGTGATCTCATTGTCCAGGCCAATTAAATGTAAATATCAACCAAAGGAAATATAAGGATAGCAAAATTTTGAAATCTTGATTTAAAAAATCCCACAACTAGCTATGATAGTGAAAGAAAATGAGAAGGAAGGGCAATCATGAACATTATAAATCCAAATTGAGGAAAAGATAACAAAAATATGAATAAATGAATTTATTGAGCAATTGTACTATGCTCCAGGAATTATGCTAACTACCTCACACATATTATCTCATGCAATCCTTCCAATAACCCTACCCTTTATTTCAAAAGAAAATGACTTTAGATATTTAGATTATATTCCTCAAGGAGAATTCTTTTTTTAAATGAAGGTATATTTGACGTACAACATTGTGTAAACTTAAGGTATACAACATGTTAATTTGATACATTTATATTATTAATATGATTGCCACTGTAGCGATAATTAGCACATCTATCATATTACATAAATTTTTTAGTGGTTGGAGTAATTCTAGTGTTTTAGCAAGTTTGATTATTATAATACAATATATTGTCTATATTCACTATACTCTGCATTAGATTTCTATGGCTTATTTACTTTTTGTAGCAAATTTGTACCCCTAAACTTAAAGTCCGTCTTGTTACCTTACCATTCCCCCTTTCCCTCCCCACCACCGTTCCCTGGTAACACCATTTTACTCTGTGTTTTTACAAACTTGGCTTTTCAGATATAAATGATATTTTATAGTACTTGTCTTTTCTCTGACTTATCTCACTTAGCACAATGTGCTCAGGGTCCATCCATGTTGTCGCAAATGGCAGAATGTCTTTCTTACGGCAATATAATATTCCATTGTATAAAAGCTTCTTCACCGCAAAAGAAACAATTTATGAAATAAAAAGGCAACCTAAAAAAGGGGAGAAAATGTTTGCAAACCATATATTAGATAAGAAGTTAATATTCAAAGTATATAAAAAACCTATACAACTGAATAACAGAAAAAATAATAATACAATTTAAAAAATGGGCAAGGGAACTAAATAGACATTTTTCCAAAGAAGACATCCAAAAGGCCAACAGGTACATGAAAAGATGCTGAACATCACTAATCATTAGGGAAATGAAAATTAAAATCACAATGAGAAATCACTTTACACTTCTTAGAATAACTATCAAGAAGACAAAAGATAAATGTTGACAAGGATGTGGAGAAAAGAGAACCCTTGTACATTGTTAATGGGGACATATATTAGTTTAGCCATTTTTGGAAAACAATATGGAGGTTTCTCAAAAATTAAAATAGATCTACCACATATGACCCACTTCTGGATGTATACCCAAAGGAAATGAAAACGGGATATCGAAGAGATATATATTCTCCCATATTTGTTGCAGCATTATTCACAATAACCAAGATATTGGAACAACACATAGCACATAGAGAATTCTTATACTGATTAACAAACATTTATTGAGAGCCTAATATATGCCAGATACCCAGTTTAATGTTAAAAGGAGTCCATGTCCATACTGATCCAGGTAGCGCTAACTATCCAGCCCTCAATATTGTTGTCTGTGGTATTGTTTACCTTAGCTAATATTTGCAATTTAAACTCTTATTGTCATACAGATTCACTTCTCCAAATTCATGGTGAAATATGATGAGGGAGTAGAATGTCTTTACCTAAATTGCTTTAGCTCAAATTGCATAAAATTTCCATCACACACAGTTATAACTCAATACTTTTTATCCTCGTATGTTTATTGGATGCACATATATTAAGACTTTTGCTCCACTGATTTTACAAGTTGATAGAAAGAAAAAAATATGATAGCTCTATTAATTATTTACATTCTGCATTTAGTTCTACCAGATGCTGAAACACTGATCAATGAAACTTATGTGAGCAAAGTTGCTGTTGGAGAGTGGAGCTTGCATTTTGAGGCAAAGAGCATAATTGTGCTGTAGCAAACAAGTACACTGACATTTTGAGGCAAACTAAAACTGAGACCAGCAAATGTTATGACATAGGAGCAGATAGTTTTAGTAAAGTTTCTGTGAAAGGTGACTTATTTTTCTTTCAATAATCTAGTTTTTATATTGTAATTATGTGAAATTCAAGACAAAACTCTTGTATTTCACAACATTGATCTAATAACAATTCAGCCCTTCAGGAGCACTCATATTGGGACAAATATTCCCAGACTCTACCATGTAAAGGTGTCCCTAGAACTGCTCATTGCAGCAGCCCCATGGATATCCAGGTGATCTGAATATTTGATTGAATTGTTTCCATCATATATAGTCTTCATTATTTCTCAGAATAACCATTGTTTACAAAGCATTTCCTTAGGTGATTTTTAAAATTTCCTTTTTTTTTTTTTTTTTTTTGATTGGGCAGTGTGCAGTTATGGTGTTACAAAGCTATTCTGGCAATAAATTTTAGAACAAAAATATAAAACAACCTAAAACTCAACTAGCCTATGAAAAATAATTCTGCTCAGCAAGGTTTGCTTTTTCAAGATATCCAACATCTTAATGGAATGGATGTATTAATAGACTATGGTCGATATAATTACATGACCCTTTAAAGAAATCAAATTATCTCTTTCAAATAGTTCATTTTAATTGATTCATACATTTTCCTCTTTGCATGTTTGGACACTTTACTCAAAGACCAGATGGTGAACTTTTCAATTGCTGCCAAAATATAAGATGCTTGAGAGAGTGTGTATGAGAATATATTCAATATGTACATATTCTGGAAATGAAAAATAATCCTTTGCTTCTAATTCATGTCAGTTTTATCCAGTGTTATCTTGATAATCACTGCACATGACAAAGTCCTAGTATAGTTCTTTTTTATATTTTTGTCTAATGTAAACAGTGGTAATTTAAAGTTATAACCTGCTTATAAATGTGTTTAAAACTGAGCAATGTTTCATTTAAAAATAGAAAAATCACACTCCATTCAAACTCCCTACAGAATCCTCCTTTTTTGCCAGTTTTCTTAATCGAATTTATTGGGATAACATTTGTTAATAACATATAATTATCAGATGTACACTTCTATAATATATCATCTGTATACTGCATTCTGTGCCCACCACCCAAAGTCTAGTTTCCTACCATCACCATAATGCTGACCCCCTTTACCCTCAACCTCTCCTCACCCTCTTCCCCTCTGGTAAACACCATACTGTTGTCTATGTCTATGAGTTTGTTTTGTTTGTTCATTTGTTGCTTTCTGTTTTATATCCCATATTTGCATGAAAGCATATAATTCTTGTTCTTTTCCATCTGACTTATTTCACTTAGCATAATACTCTCAAAATCCATTCATGTTGTCCCAAATGGCAGTATTTCATTCTTTTTTATGTCTAAATAGTATTCTGTTGTATATATGTATCACATCTTCTTTAACCAGTCATCCATCCAAGGACATTTAGGTTATTTCTGTGTCTTGGCTACTGTAAATAATGCTGCAATGAACACAGGAGTACATATATCTTTACAAATAAATGCTTTCAAATATTCAGGTAGGTACCCAGAAGAGGGATTGCTGAGTCATATGGTAGCTCTAGTTTTAATTTGTTGAGGAATCTTCATACTATTATCCATAGTGGCTATACCAATTTACATGCTCACCTGTAGTGTTCCTTTTCCCTCGCAACCTTAGAGATGACAGGTTTTATTTTTATATTATACAGTTATGATTTTTCCTCTCAGCACAATAAAACATTGGCCATCAATTTAATGGCCATTTGGTTTTTCATGCCTACTGTTTTTTTCTTGAAAACTATTTTGTCTTTTATAAGTAGGGCTATGCCTGCTTTTTTTGGATGTCGTTTACTTGGATTATCATCTTCTACTCCTTCAATTGAGTCTATGTTTGTCTTTGTAGCTGAATTGTTTTTAATCCATCCCCTACTGTGCCCCTTTTATGGTGAGTTCTGTACATTTACATTTAGGGTTATTATTAATATATTAGGACTTCTTATAGCCATTTTATCTTTTGTTTTCTGGTTGCTCTGAATCGCCACTGTTTTTTGTTTTTTGTTTGTTTGTTTGTTTCCCCCCTGTGTTTCTGTCTGCTATTTCAGTTTGGTGGTATTCTATGATGTTTTTCCTTCATTTCCTTTTATTATGTTACATGCTTTAGGTCTAGATTTTTGTTTTGTAGTTATGTTTATAGGAGGAAAAGGATCATACATACAATAATCCTTTTTCTTCCGATTGCATTTATGTCCATTCACCTGTGCATGCTTGGTCCTTTCCCCCTGCCTTTTGTTTTTTTGTCACAGTATATCCCTCTTTATGCTATGTGTTCATTTCTGACTTGTAGAGGCTATTGTCTTCTACCCTCTTTAACCTTTATGTTATATTTAAGTGTTTAATACCATATTCTGAAAAAGAATTGCAATTTCCTGCTTCTGTCTTTCTGTATGTCATCTTACTCAGTTTTGTATTCAATTGTCTTTTTGTTTCAGGTAGAAGAGTTTATTTCAACAATTCTTATAGACAGGTCTTAGAGTGGTAAATTTCCACAACTTTTGTTTGCCTGAAAAAAACTTTATTTTTTCTTCATATTTAAAGGATAACTTTTCTGGATATATTAACTTTGGCTAGTGATTTCCCACTTCCAATATTTTGAATATTTGATTCCAGTCTCTCCTAGCTCATAGGGGTTCTGCTGAAAAAAATCTGATGATAATCTAATAGAGTTTCCTTAACAGTTTATAGTGCTCTTTTCCTTGGCTGCCTTGAGAATTCTTTCTTTTTCATTAACTTTTGACAGCTTTCATATAATGTGCCTTGGAGAAGGTCTTTTTGCATTGATATAATTAAGTGTTATTAGCTTCTTGGATTTGAGGATCTAGCTTTTTCCTAGGTTTGGGAAATTCTCATCGATTATTTGTTTGAATAGGCTCTTTGTTCATTTCTCCCTCTGTTATACCCATTATAAAATTGGTCTTTTATTTATTTTTATTAAATTTATTGAGATGACATTGGTTAATAAAATTATATAACTTTCAAGTGTACAATTCAATAATACATCATATGTACATTGCATTGTGTGTTCACCATCCTAAGTTAAATTTTCTCTGTCAGCATATATTTGACCCCTTTTACCCTTGCCTACTTCTCCGTCCCCCATTTCCTCTGGTAACCACTAATAGATTGCTCTTTCTAATGGAGTCAAATGGTTCTTGTAGAGTTCTTTTTTTTTTTTTACTCAAATTTCTTCTTCATCTGAGTCATTTCTAGATTTTTTATCTTCGCAATCACTAATTCTCTCATCCATGTGGCCTGCTGCATTTCTTAAGCTCTCTGATTAATTCTTTATCATATTTTTTTCCAGTTTTTTTAACTCCAGAATGTCTGTTTGGTTCTTCTTTATAGTTTCAATCTCTTTAGTAAAGTACTCCTTTTGTTGATTTCATACCTGACCTCATTAAACTGCCTTTCTGAGTTTTTTAATATCTCATTGCGATTTTTTTTTTTTAGAAGTGCAGTCTTGAATTCTCCATCATTTAAATCACAGTCTTCCATGTCTTTATTTTTTAGAGACTTTTCATTTTCTTTCTGACCTATCTTGTTACTTTGGTTATTCATGGTACTTAATATATTATTTCTCCTGTTGGGCATTTGAGGAATTGAGATTTTTTTTTAAGTACTGTCTTGCTTTTAACCATTTGGCAGGTTCATAAGTAAAGGTCTTTCTTTTGTTTTACAGTCAATGATCTAATAGTGTGTTTTATTTTCTGTTACCTATATTACTGGGACTTCTGGTATCTCTGTGGGGTGGTGTCATTTTGGCCATGGAAAATGCTCTATATTCTGTGAAGAGGTGCTCATGCCCTCTACAACTAGGCTGCCTCGGTCTCAGGGCACCACCCCTGTGATGGGATGTGGCAGATTTGGGGGGTTCATGTCTGTAAGTTCCTGCAAAAAGAGGCTACCAGCCACTCTGTACTAGCTGAAGTATCCCGCCTGCCTCTAACAAGTTCTGTAGGGATGAGTGAAGGAGGAGTAGACCTGGGGGAGGTGGGTTTGCTCATCTGAGGCCTTGTTTTTCCACTAGGTTTAAGCACAATAAGTACAGGCCACTCAGGCTGGAATGTTGTATCTGCCTCTTCTCAACCTGCCTAGTGTGGGCTGAAGTCTGACACCTCCACTGCTACTGCTTCTTGTGTAGCCAGTAGGCTATACGGAGGGGGCTAGGATTTGTGACTATGCAGCTTTTTTTTTCCCATGTGATGGTGGCTCTTTGGCCACAGCCACCACCCTTTGTACTGCTTCTCTGCTCTTATGATGTGTACTGGTTGTAATGCTGCCGCTGCCCCTCAGGTCTTCAGGCTGTTGAGTGGGGGTCACAAGCCAATCTTCCATTGCTGCCATGTCTACTGGGGCGACAGCAAGCACTAGACTGTCTGTAGCTCCTGTCTCTGTTCTTCCTCCACTTTGCCTCCCCTGCCCACTCCGATACACCCACCTTCAGAAGTCTCAATATGCAGATCTCTGTTGTGTTTGTGGGTTGAGCAGGAACTCCTTTGTTGAAATATAGTTGTCTAACTTGTAACTTTAAGGGGAAAGAGCAAAAGGTTTTCTCAGTGTTCCATAATGCTCTTATTTTGACAGTTTTATGGGGAATCTTTTACAGTAGGTACCCAAGAGACCCACAATAGGACATAAAGTATAGGCTAAAAATGAGAGAGAAGAATTACACATATATTTCTTGTCCCCTCATTGTAGACAGGGAACTGGCCTAGAATTACATGGTGATTAGATGTCATGCTCTCTAACACCTCTTATCTCTCTGAAGATAATAATTCCATACTTGCATGGTCTTGAGAGTAAGTGCATTCTTATTGCCTCAAATGCCTCATGCTAGTCTAGGCCCGAAAGGTACAAAAAGAGTCCCAATAGCAGAGGTATGGGCTGGTTAGTGAAGTCAGGGAAAGATTCAATGAGGGCTTGAAGCTTAAGATAAGCTCTAAAGTATGGGTAGAAATTAACTAGATAAGGGGAGTGGGGGAAACTCTTCCATATAGAATAGCATATGCAAAAGTTTTTTCATGGCAGATTATGACAAATATGAAGAACCAATAGCAAGCCACTGTGGCCAAACTCCAGAGCATGAGAAGGTGCAGGTGAAATACCAGACAGGATAGGATTCTAGGAACTTGGCCAGGAAGAATAGTGGAAGCTTCATGAAGAATGTTACCTTCTATAATAACATTATATTATGTTATAATATGTAATAATTTCTATATTAAAAGGAAGGAATTTAAGCTGAGTTGTTCTGCCTTTCGCAAGTAACACTGGAGCTGCAGTTTTCAGGAAGGATGAGGGTTGGGTTTCAGTAAGGGAGCTTTGCAGGAGTCCAGACAAGAGATGGTGGAGATGAAACAACAAGAGTTCTTTAGGAAGGAAATCAACAGGACTGGACTCCATAAAAAGGAATGAAGGATGTGTCAAGAATAACTCCCAGGTTTTATTGTAATTGTAATAAGGAGAGATAATTATATACACATAGAAAAATAGAAAACCTTTCCTCTGATTAAAGAATGCTCATGCAGATGATCATTATATCTGTAATTAGGAGAATATAAACTTGGCAAATCCCAAAGTTTAAAGAAAGTGAATATTTTTTCTATACTATATAGCAAATATTCTGCTAATTTTAAATTGTTAGGATAATATTAGTCTAATGGAGAAATAGGTGATTTTGTCATTATAAAATATTATCCCGCAAGTCAGTTTAAGCTCACTCATTTACTTTTACTAAACTAAGATTTTTTTGTCATTTATATTTCTCTTTTATTTAAAATAGGGCTTGATGAAATCTGAGCCTCAATCTGTTTTTGTAAATAAAGTTTTATTGGAAAACAGCCACACCCATTCCCTTACCTCTTGTCTATGGCTTCACTTAAGCTACAAGGGCAAAATGGAATAGTTGCAGCAGAAATTGTATGACACACAAAATCTAAAAATATTTGAATTTGCTCATGGGGTCTCAAAATACAAAATTCTAAATACATAGTAACAAAAAGTATTTTTGAAAAACTATATCTCTGACATATGAATTTCTTGTTTCTTTAGAAAAAAATAATTATATATGAAATTTGGGGGGCCCTGGAGTAAGTATCATTCTACTTCACCATTCTTAAATTATGCTTTGTTTTTCTCTTTTTCTAATCTCTGGCATATTCAAAGGCAGACATAGTCCCATGACAATTACATGTATAACTCAATTTTTATTGCATACATTTTATATCAGTGCATCAACTGCTATATTAAAATATTTGGAAAATATTTACATGCCAAAATGTGTGCTGAGTTTAAATACTTCACTGAGGAATATGCAAAAGGTTTTATCTCAAAAGTAATAATAAGCATTGTTATTCTTGAGAGCCTAATCTCTTATACAAAGTAATCTGATATTCTGTGGATCTAAGAAACTTAAAGAACTTCGATTCAATAATTTAAGTACAATTATTTAGATATAGGTAAACTCATATATATATATATATATGTTTTGTATCATATTTTTGTGTGTTATATTTTTTATGCAATTACTTTTGTAAGTCAATAGTGAGTTACCAAAAAAAAATTAACCAAAATAAAACATTATTTTCCATTTTTGAGAATTTTAATGAATATGTATAGTTACTATTTTTCAATTATTCTCCCTACCTAAAATGTTTTAATGATCAAATAGTTTATAAAGTATATTTTACTATGTAGAATAACCAGTATACAATAACAATAATCACTTCTTTTCACCATTTTGATATATTTATTTAAATGAATAGCCAATTAGACTAGGGGATCATTCTCTTATACAAATTCTCAACAAAGACACTATTCATTGTCATATTTAATCAACTTATACTATACATAATTTACTAATAACATGCCAAAATGTATATAATGGATACCTAAGAATCACTTAAGCTCTAAAAATGAAAAAAAACTGCAAGGTTTTATTCATCCACAAATGATTTGTTTAGCACCTAATTTGAATAAGGGATAGTGATGGTATCCAGAACATTAGATATAAAGATATAATTCTGTCCTCAAGGTCACACAATATATGAGATCAAATAACTTAGGCTTAAGAAATAGTTATAGAATGAATGAAAACAATCACAACACAATATAAAGAATGCTACAAAGCATCTGTACACAAGATACTTGCTTACAGTGTATAACACAGTACTTTGGGAGCAGAGACAAGTAGCATAGACAGGGAGCATCAGGGAAGAACTCAGGGAGCTGAGACTTGGAGGGTCAGAGGAATTTTCCCATGCAAACAAGGATTTAGATCAAAAACAGGGAATAGCATAATCAGTGGCATAGGCCTGAGCAAACATAAGAGATTTACAAAGTGCATCGTTCATTATGATTATTGTGGGAGAGGAAGAGGGAGAAGAAGATAGGTAGATAAAAAGACTAGATTATAAAGCACCTTTTATTATTTTTAAAGACTAAGTTTTTTAAGATTACTTTTATTTTACATTTTTAGATTGTATTATTGAGTCTAATGGGTATACATATATACACATATATATATATTTATATGAGAGAGAATGAATGAATGAATATGTGTGTTACCTGGATGTACAAATAAAACTTTAAAGTGGAGCTGTATGGTGAATTGGGAGATTTGGGCTTGGGATTCCATGTCTTTTGTTTCCTCTCCCTCTTGCAGCCCTTGCTGGAGAACAGTAGGACTCACTTGTGATGCTCCTGTATACACCCAATCACATGACAAATTCTGAAAAAAAGATGGAAGTCCTCTGTTAGAGAACCCACCAGTTGAAACACCCAATTTTGGAATAATGCTAGTAAAATAACTAATTTTTGTTAGCACAGGATGATGAAACAATTGGTACTAAAAAGGTCCAGGGATTATTGATTAACTTCGTGAATTCAGTTTTATTTTTGGAGGTCATCTTTCTAAAACCCTAACAATGTATTTCAGTGGTGCTCACTGGAATTCTCTGGTTTAATAATGGTGATGAGAGGGTAGATAAAACAGAGAGAGAGAAGGGTGAGGTGGCCAGGCTTCCATTAGAGTAGTTCCCACATGCAAAACAGTAGAAGTAAGGTTCTTAGTAAGATTGGCTTAGAATTAGGTAGCTCTTCCTAAAAAGACACTGTAGACCTTATATCTAAGGCTGTGTGACTTGCAAAATACTGACCTACCCTCATTCTTATATCCAGCTGTTCATCTGGAACTCATTGGATGTGCTGATTCCATATTAGTTCTGCTAAACCATGTTTACAAACCTGGGGAAAAATAAAACAAAAAATCCTCTAGACACAGTGTGCAAATAGAGTCATTAAAAACAGCAATTATAGCCACAAAAAGGACAGTCTCCAGGTACTAACCAAAAATTGTTATTTTCAACAAAATGCATATATAAATGATCAAATATCAAAGTCAGCATTATCTTCTAATACAGATTACTGTGGGAGGACAAAGTATAATATCAATAAATATCTATGCTTTAGATTTATTAGAGTTATATTTAAAGGGAAAAATTATCCACCTGTTCAAGGTGGTATCTGCCAAATGTCATCATTTTAGAGGTGGCCTTTCCCTTTTGTAAGTTATTTTATATATATATTTTTTTTCTACTAAAAAGGAAAAGGAAATAAACAGAAATTGGACAAAATCAACACAGGCTAATGTTAAACCAAACACCCCCTGAGCTTGCTTCTACTGGGAATTCTACTGGGATTTAGCTGTGGTCTCCATGAACATGTCATACATGCTGATTAATGCATCTCTTGCCCCATTGGGGAGAACAAAGTGATTCTTCAGAGTCACTCCACCACTTAAAAACGCCTCTAATAATTGTGCTCAGGATGTTTATTCTAGCAGTGTGTGTGTGTGTGTGTGTGTGTGTGTGTGTGTGTGTGTGTGTGTTTGAATGGGTGTGTATGTGAATGAAAACACTCTTTAAATACACACATAGTAGACTTTCAGTTAAAAATGAAAAACAGTATTTCAAGAAGTCAAAAAGAATGCCATGACTAGCACATATTAAGTATTAAATATTTGATAAGTTTTGTAAATTTAGAAATAACTTTTTTTTCTTTGACATAACTTTTGTCAGTCGCTATGCCTACAAATTATAAGCAATGGAACTAGTTTGGAGCCTCTCTGCAATATGTATTTCCTATACCTATTTAGAAGATTTTATTATCCCCATACACATATATAATTTGCTCAAGAGTAGTTCCATGGTTCTTATGACCCAGTTAGACATCAAGCAATACATTGCTCTAGACTAGAACATTGTAGAGCTATTCCAAAATAAGTTTTTGAAGTCTGTGGACAGATTTCTCAAGCCATAAGAAGTGGCTTGAGACTTGTTAGACATGAAACTCGGCTGATTTTGCTATGACCAGAAATCACCAAAATTAGAAGATAGCTTTCTGTTAGCATATGCATCTCTCTGTGTGGGCCTGAGCTGGGTGAGCTGGGTGGCTTCACTTTACCTGTCTCTAATTATGAATTGTTTTCAAAACCAGGAATTTAGAGCACATATATTTGGTGTCTCCAAAAATCAGTCTAACAGTCAATACTTTGGTACTTATGCTATAGCATATTATCACTTTCTAAAACAACACAACATTTTTTTAAGCCAAACAAAATGATTAAGCTTGAAAAATCTAACAAAATGTAAAAATAGAAAATGTAAAAGACCTGTAGATTTTCTTCCTTGAATAGATGTAAATGCTAACGAAATGATCTTTAAAACACATTTAAATTAAACCACGAGCTACCTTCAGTGATTATATGGAGGTTCAAAAAGGATTGAAAATGTAACTGCAATTATAAGACAAAGTACGATGCACTGATGGGCCACATTCACACCACTGTAGCTAGGCTGAAGGTAGTTTTCTTTTTCCTGCATATTAATAATGACAGGTGGTGCTGGAGATAATTTTAACCAGATTATGGTGAGCTGCAGTTCTGATTCAAAGACTTTTTCACTGCTTTGCTTGAATAGAGTATGACTGAACACACTTTAAAATTCATTTATTTCCCAAAAGCATTTGAAGATTTTTGTGAGAGAACTGATGAGGTACTTGCTTTTTTCAGAAATAAATAAATAAATCTTTGAAAAACTTAAAGTGCTGATTTTTTAAAGGGCTTCTTAGACATTTATGTGAGGATGCTTTTCCTAATTCTTGAATATGAAGATGCCTGTTCATAGAGCTTCCAAACGTTAAAGTGTATGTGTATATAAAGAATGCACAGAAAAAGAATTTCTCATCTTTGGACTTTAAAACAAAGTTCCTTCTAATTGGCAAGATATGGAAATCATTTCAACCAGGAAGTAAACACTTATGCTTCTTTGGTGTTTATATCTTAAAAGAAAAAAAGTTTTTCTATGTAAGTAAGCTAAGTAAGCTAGCATTTGCCTTTTGTCAAATTCTGAGGCATTTGGATCTCATCAAAAAGTTTGAAGGAAGCTTTAAAGCAATGAAACCTGCTTCCTTCACTGAATTCAGGGTGTGTGTGTGTGTGTGTGTGTGTGTGTGTGTGTGTGTACATAAGAAAATATATACTCTTTTGATTTTTGGCAGGCATGTTTGAAAGTATAGTTTCATTTGCTAAAGCAGTCGGGAAGCAAAAGATATAATCAAAATTCTCAGATGCCAGGTTTAGAAACTAATAAAATATAGTCAATGTTAAGCCTTCAAATTGCTTAGACAAGAGTTTCCTTTTCTAAAGCGTCACTATATGTATTGAGATAATGAAGGAAATGTATCTGAAGATGCCAAATTATTATAGCACAAATAACTTAACAATCACCAATATCTCGCTTAATCTATTCTACTTCTTTGCTAATATGAAATCACTTAGGCCCTTAACAATAATATGAGGTAGGAATCTGTGTACTTTAACCACCATATTCAACAATCTTAATGACAGTGTCACATTTTGAACTGAAAGCACTTTATAAATGTTGGGTCTTTAACTTCCAACTACAATCAGATAATCCTGAGGAGAGAGCTATACCACTCTGCTTTAATTCTCTCTGTCGATATTCCAAATACTTAAAAGGCATCCCTTATAATGTTTTTTCAAGGGGTAGTGCATTTGCTCTAATCTTTAACCAAAGTAAAGAGAACATAAGAGGTATGGTGGGTATGAATCTTAGTCCACAAATGCAAATTAGCTAGAAATATACTTAGGTGTTCTATAGCTCAACTTAGTTTGTAACTCTGAGCTTCTCTTTATAGCCTCACACCAGGTTTCTGCCCTATCCCTAGTCCTCCACAATGTCGGGATAATGGGGAGGCAGAAGGAGATGGGCCATCTGCTCTAAGTCAGTGACACATACAAGTTACCAATGCCTATTTTTTCCATTTCTGAAGCCCTCTTCAAATCATCAGCTTTTTGTACTTTGTGCTACCTGTGAGAGCCAAGACTCTTGCAAGGTTCATATAATCCTGTCTGCTTGAATCTACCTGTATAGAGCTTCTGCGGTCCTGCTACCCGGGCCTAATCCTGCAAAATAATAATCTTTGACTCTCTCTCTTTCCTCTTTCTCCCTCACCCCCTCCACCATGATCTTGTCAAAACTCCTTGTAAATTTCAATAAATATCCTTTAACAGAGGCTTCAGTGCTTTGAACACAAACCCAGGGAGACTCGAAGGTTATTTTGAGTTTCTGCCCTGCCACATTTTTCCATTGAGACAATGAGCACAAAGCCAATTATCTGCTAGTGTGGGTGAAAGGTTAAGAGGAAAATTCTAACCCAGGTACAGAAGTTTCCTCTTATAAATATTATGCTGAGCTCAGGATAATTATACTTTTAAGAGTTAAGCTGAATATATTCTATACTAGCAGATATAAGGAAAGGGCTTTTAAAAGAGTAGCCATGCTGTCAGATCAGAAAATACATTTAAAAACACTGCTGTATTTATTAAGTAAAAATTAACTGATACATTCAACATGCAAATATATGTTTTTTAAATGCCATTCTCAACTAAAGGGAACCAGGGTTCCTTGGAGAAATGACTGCTTCTAGGACTATGGCAGGCAATATTCAAGATGAACCTGATACATCTAGTAGCACTAGAAGTATGAAAGTGATAAAACACACACAGAATCAATGATTGGGTTATGTCAAAGGGACATAGGAGCCAACAGAAAGAACTCCAAATAGCAAAATCCGAAACAATTTGAGCAACAGGATAAATTACATAGTATTGAATTATAACTCAAAGTATGAAGTAAATATTTATTTATATGGATATAAATAAATGATTACACAGATAGATTGGAGAGAATAAACATATCTGTACAGAAGAATTCCAAATACCGCTTGTAGATACTCTCTCCTCAAGGAAGTGGAGCATAACTATTCCTTCCTTAAATGTGGGCTGCCCACAGTGACTATCTTCCAGAGAAAACAGTGTGGAAATGGGAGAGAAAGTAACTTTACAGTGGAGAAAACTGACAAACTCCATCTCAGTCAGTTGATCAAGATTAATGTCAACAGTGATATGTTGATAGCATGTACCCCTTGATATAATGTAATGAGGATGTTACTTTATCTGTGTTGTCTTCCTCCTCAAAAAACATTAAACAGTGCTCCAGTCTAATCATAAGGAAAATAGACAAACAAAAGTTGAGAGACATTCTACAAAATGTCTGACCAGTATTCCTCAAAACTGTCAAGGCCATAAAAAACAATGAAAGCCTGAGATACTGTCACAGTGTAAAGTCTACACTAAATGTAATGTATCTTGAATGGGAACAGAAAAGGGATGTTAGATAAAAACTAAAGACATCTGAAGTATGGATATTAATGGTAATGTATTCATATTCATTCATTATTGTGACAAATGTACCATCCTAATGTAAGATGTTAATAATAAACTGGTTGTGGGGTGTGGTATGTGAGAACTCAGTACTATCTTCAAAACCTTTCTGTAAATCTGAAACTTTTCTTAAATGAAAAGCTTATCTTAAGAATTTGAATAGTAGTGAAACAGTTTGTGGGATGTGATGAGTCATTTCATTGAGTTTTCCCTGCCATGTTGTCTCAGCAAAGGCAAGTGCCCTGTGCAGGCCTTTACACAGTGATGTGAAAAATCATGGCATAAAAGAGGGGTTAGAATTAAAAGCATCAAATTTTAAAGTTTCTTTTTGAATGATTTGTTTGCTCAAATCAATATACAGGAAGACATTTAAAAAGGAAATCTAGAAGCAGTATATTTTTTAAAATTATAATTTTGCTTCTTTATTTTTTCATTTGTTTCAAAGTCTATAACAGAATATAACTTGAGAGCTTATGGAGAAATTGTAACTACAGTTAATGTATTTTTTCAGTTTGGGCATGTAAAGAGATACTAGTATGTAATTATTTTTAAAAATAAAGAAAACAAAAAAAAAGAAAAATTGGTAGCATACTGAATTTAGGTAAAGGTACCAAACGCAGTTAGAAAGAATATTCAAACACAAAAACAAAAAACAACACAGGAAAAAAAAAAAAAAAAAAAAAAAAACGTGAGATAAAGCTTCACTCTCCTTAGACAGAATCACAGCTGTGCGATGTTGAGACACTAATGCATTCTACATCAAGCAGATTGTAGAGGGAAAAGCACTCTTATTTTGGATGCAGTTCAGATTTTGGCACCATTTCCTGGCTTCTGAGGTCATTTGCCTTTCTGTTCATTATAACGCATAGAGGTTGCTCATACCTTGTTAAATGCAGATTCAGTATATCATTGTAAGTGAGGTAATGAAGTTCTTTTTTTGAACGTCTGTACAGCATATTGAGAGGCTTTTCATTTCAAGGATTAAAATATTTAGTGAGCAGGTGGCTTACTGCCACCTACGACTTACCACTCATCAGCTATAAAGAGAAAAAAACTATAACAAGTTCAACACCGGTTACTCTTACAGCCCCTTCAGGTCAAGGTTTGTAGGTTTGCAAGTACATTAGGAAAAGCCTACAGTTTGTGAAAAGAAAAAAATGTATGAAACATGAAGGAGCATATATTGTTAAGATATACACCAGTATTTGACTTTTTGGCTCATAACTTTACTTTTATTAATGGTCAGTAGAAATATTGTTTTCTTACTTCAAATGCAACTCTAGACTTGCTTTACTTCCAAGCTGTTACAGTATTATTGCTATTATTATTATTATTAGTTTTTTTTTTAATTATTGGCTTTAGTAGGAGTGGGACTTAGATGTCTTCCATTTGAATTTGCTTTGAAAAATTGACTATAGAGATATTTTTATTCTTAAGATTTTTTTTGACATTTTTCTACTTATTGCTGATCTGTTAATAGAAAAGTAATTTATGAAATTGCTTTATAGTGTGTGAAATGTTTATCAATAATACACTTCTGAAACCCAGTAACTAACAAGAATGAAGCTTTATGTTCCCATATAAATGATCAATTGAACATGTCAAAGAAGAGACTATACAACCCAAAGATGCTTGTAAGTTCTTATTAGAATTGACACCAGACACTTAGAAGATGTCATCTTCATCCCAAAAACAAACTCAGATTCTTGAATTTCATTCCATGTTATATTGAAAAACCATGTTCAAGGAATGGGAAGAAACTATCTTAAAATAACATCTTAAACTGTTTATTTGTAACTTGTTCCCTGGCAGGTTAGAGTTACTGACCTTTTGGACAGTGGGGCACCCCAAAGGAAAGAAACTATCTTAAGAAGCATGACAAATACTCTGGGCTAGGAAGAAGAAAATCCTATTCTTGGCGTTGAGCTGGCATTAAATGAATGACTCTAGTAATAACGTTGAGTCTCAAATTCTGTGTCATTTTAAAAGAATTGGGGAAGAATGGGCTACAAGATCTCTTCCAGCTCTAAAATTATCTTATCTGACAAACACAGATATTCTTATTCTCTATAAAATAATCAGTACTATATATCATTTTGTAAAATTCTTTCAAAGAGTAGTTTAATCACCATCTGCCATTATCAAGTAGAAAATTGTAATTCACTTTAATCTGTGACAGTATTATCATAATCAACCTGGTAATAAATCATTTGTTCTTAATTCTATTTTCCACATCTTTGATACAGACTATTATCAGTATTGGAATTTAGTTACAAAATCTTTTCTGTTTCAAAGATTTCATGAAATAAAGGTTCTTTATATCAAAGCAAGTCATAACTGAATTTGCATTCTTATATAATATGCTCTCACTTTGAGAAATTTCATTACATAGTGATTAACAAATATAGAAATTTTGAAATCTCTGGATCCCAAGAGACCTGTAGTGTTGTATAGATTATGCATTTTCAAGGAGTGTGATATTTTCTCCCAAAGGAGTAAAAACTGTTTTTTGGAGAGATGAAAAATTTTAGCTTATTACAATGGTTTGGAACCTTCCAAAGAGTCTTTGTACATCAAAAAATATATCCATGGTCTTAAAATTTTATGGCGGGTGATTAGGAAAAAAATGTCCAAATCAGTTTTGTAGGGGACAAAAATTAAGATCAAATCACTGAAAAGTCAAAGCAATTTATATGAGTATATTTTTACACTCTCAAAAATGTATCTGGGTTAGAAAGCAAAGTGCCAAGTCTCTTCCCCAAGCAAATTAAACTGCCTGAGTTATAAACCTTTCAAAAATTAGACTTATAATGAGCGTGCAGACAGATTTTTAAATACAGTGATTTCTTCAAGGACTGGGCTACTGTAACATTCTTCATGAGACTAATTGAAACTGATTATGGTTGGCACCTCATAATAGACTCTAGTTTAAATGATTTGGGGAGGAGGGCACTAAAAATAATTTTGGTACCATGTATTTCTAAAATACAGAATAAAATTCCTTTATAACTTAATAAAGATAGAGTATCTAAAATGTTGAATTTCTAAAAATATGTTCAACTGGCTTTTAAAAGACAACCATGAACTAAACCAAAGTGTAGGCCATGCTAGTCATGCTTCTTCATCTTCACTCTGTGCTTGTGTGGGCTAATGAACTCCTAGGAGTTTTTCTTTCTGACAAGCTAAATCTTTGAGAGGGTCCTTAAATGAAAAACCTAGGGGAAAGTACCAGTTGCCATTCTCAGAAATGACTTATTTTTTGTAAGTTTGTTCGAGAAAATTAAGAATTTTCCTATAAGTCAAAATTGGCTTCTGAAATCCATAATTACCCAAGAAGAGGCATACCTTTGATATATTTGATTCTGTTGAAAACGCATGTGTATGGTGTATGATCAGATAGTTTCATATAGCAGCAGTTTACTTTTATGTAGTTTAAAAGTCTTTCTAATAACAATGGTAATCCGCTATATTCTATAAGAACTGCAAAAAGCAAATTATAATAACAATCATACGAAGTATAACTTATAACTGCATAACTGTAAAATGCATTCATTGCAGTAGGTCTGTCAAGTTCAGATCATGTAAAATTTTGCCAACATCACTTCATATGTCATAGTCAGAAAAACATAAAAAGAAAAAATATATTTTTCATCTATGTGTCACGTGTTTCACTAAGAGATAACCACATCTAAGAAATGTGGGTATTGAGTCATGAAACAGTGCAGGTAATAGAACAAATCACACTAGGAAAAAATTGTGAAAATAGTATTGCAGTTTATCTTTGCAACTCTGAGCATTGACTTGTATCTCAATACTCATATGTCTAGTTTAAGTGAGAGAAAATGTAGTTTAATCATTTGATATCTTAATCCAGATCTTGAGAAAAAGAGGAACCTGTTTAGTCTGCATTCATAACTAGAAAAAATGGCATGTAGTAGAATAAAGAAAATAAAAATGCATAATTAGATAAACTATGATAAAAACATAGACTCTATATTCTATCACAGTTCATAAAATTGGGTATTAAATCTATGTAAGGACAGAGCTGGAAACCATATGGAATCTTGATTCTTTACAATCTCCAAGGAAATAAAAATTGTTTACAGCAGCAAAAAAATATATATGACAGCCAATATTACAAATAAATGATTTTCTGAAATATTTGAAGTACTATTTTACATAAATCAATTAAAATTAGGTAAGGTGGCTTTGTAATAGCTTAACCAATAGCCATGATTGAAAAACCAAAATAGTGATTAATAACTACAGACAATTCCTCAGCAACCTGTTATGAAATCTTCAGCAGCTCAACAATTTAGCACAAGTTATAGCAATTTTAGGTCAGAAATCAACATCGGTGAGTCAAGAGTACTAGACAAGTGTCTCTGGGCAAGGCATACATGTACTTATTAACTTCCTGAGTGAGTGAGTACCTGGGTACATATCCCTTCCTTCCTTCCTTCCTTCCTTCCTTCCTTCCTTCCTTCCTTCCTTCCTTCCTTCCTTCCTTCCTTCTTTCCTTCCTTCCTTCCTTCCTTCCTTCCTTCTTTCCTTCCTTCCAAGGGGTAGTTGAATTGAATAAGTTTCTAAAAATTTTAGATCATGGCCAACTTTGAGAAAATGATAAAAGCTATTGAATAGCTCCTCAAAATAATTCACATGTTCCAAAATATTTTCATTTCAGGAACATTCTGCATGTCCTTGAAGCCACTTTGGATTTCAGCCTTTACTCATGCCTTGAGCTGGGCATCAAAAAGGCTCTGCTAGACATTAAGTTGTTCTTACTCTGGTTCTTGCTATGCCTTATACCAGTAATTCTCAAAGGATGGTCCCAAAACCAGCAGCAGCATCACTTGGAGACTTGCCAAAATGCACATTCTCAGGCTCCACCCCTGACCTACTGAATCAGAAACTCTTGGACAAGGCCCAGAAATCTGTGTTTAATCAACCCACCAGTTGATTCAGACACTTGCCAAAGTTTGAGAACCATTAACTACACCACATCCCACTCCCTATTCCATCAAATGGTAAGTAGTTAGTGAGAACAGACTCCTTCCTCTTCCTCTTCTTGTTCTTCCTCCTCCATATACTCTCAACCAAAGATAATTCACCATGACATGCTGAAGAAATTTCTTTATACTCATGCATTATAAACAATAGAAAGTGTCCTCAGCCTATGTTATACATGTTATTTCTTCTAAATATTACATCTTCTACTGACTACATCAGATTAATGATATCAGGTTATGCTTTCATGAGGTTTACTCAGTTGACCTTCTTTTCCTGTGTTCTCTGTTTGCCTCTGGTTGAGCCCTCCTCTAACAAAGCCTCACCTGTCAACAGGTCAAGTTACTCAAATCCCCATCTGCAGAGTGAAGCATTTGGGTAGGACTTTATCCTCAAGTTGATGTCACAGCTCTTCTTTCATAATGTGGTGTCTTATGAGTTGTACAGGCAACTAGGTTAATGCCATGGAGACCCACAAGAGGTGTAGTCACCTGAATGATGACTCTAAATATAAGTCTTAGAACTGTGGATTTCTTTCATAAAGCTGAGTGGAAGACTATTGCCTTAGTTACTGACTCTGACCTACCTTCATCCTTAACAAACTGACTCTAAAGTTTTCTGGGTTTTCATTTTCATTCTTGATGTTAGCTCTTAACTCAGGATTCTTTTCACTCACTCCTCAGTTGTCATAAGGAATAGAGAAAAATAAGAAAGTACAGACTTCAGTTATACAAAACGAAATAGATTGAAACACAGGGCGTGTGCTGAATATTTCCCAAAACTCTTTTGCTAGTCAGCTGTAAGAAATATGAGGCTTGTCTCCTCAACATCAGAATGTTACAACAGTAGAATTTCATAAGAACTCATTTATGAAATATTTTGTCTGATAAGAAGGGATAGTTTATAAAATAGAAATGGGAAGTAGATAAATACTGACAATAGGAAAATAATGAAAAAACTTTTTTTTTAAATGTGTGCAATGTATATGGTTTTATTTGTTTTTAGGATTTTTTTTTACATTATTTGCTCTTCTCGTGTATGTTAGAATATTGATCTTGGCTTTATCAAGTCTCTCTACAGCTTTATACTGAAATAATATTTTTAAAAACCTGGCAATACAATGAAGTGAGCTACAAATCTATAGGTTGAGAGTAGTCCATTCCTAATATTTTCTAACATTCTAGAAATTTCTGATGCTTTTCATTACTATAATCAGTAAACTTCTGTTTGAAAGTACTTGAAGACTTGTCCTTTATACAATGTGAAAAAGGAAGGTTTATTCTTAGCTTCGTCATCTTTCCTGTTTCCCTATGTGCCCATCCCCTTCATGCTCTTCCTTAGTTCCTCAGAGAACCAGTTGAAACTCCACATTGGATATGACCTGCAAGTCCAGCCTTCACTCTGCCCACTGTCTGAAGCTACCATTTTCTTATCCTATGTGTATTTCTTCACAAATTTTATTTCTGACTACCATGATAATCTAAGGTTAGATGGTGATTAAAATGTATTGGTTTTCCCAAGGTGATAGAGAATCTTTGGTAGGTTAAGCATTAAGTTGGCTTAAGACTGGAATCAAAGCAAACACAAGCAGGTTTACTAGGCACCTCCAAGTAACTTTCGAAGAGTATATCTTATACCTTGGGAAATAAAGAAATTGATGTTAAATTATTTAATAAAATAAATCATCATAGAAAAAAATGAGGTTCCTTCCCATTAATAAATAATATTATTGATGAGTGTTCTCAGAGGTGTTTAAATTTCTTACTTAGATTTTTGATATGTTTAGATGGTCTTGCAATGAAGAAGACTACTTTGATGCATGAAAACCATAACATCATGCAAGAAGACACCAATCTGAGCCTTTATTTGATTATGGAGACTCATTTGATCCAAGAAAATCCTCCTTCTAGAAAACTTCTGAACTATGTAAATATTCTCAGTCTTAAAATTCTATCAGTTTATTAAGAACTTTAATATATTAATCTTCCCAAATGACATGACCTTTTAACTAGGAATTTCAAAGGAGTGACTAACATGAGAATTACAGACCATGTGGCAAGTTTACGAGGAATATCTATTTAAATAGTTGGATTAATCATTTTCTAACACTCCTAGCAGTAATTGTGAGAAATTTAACATAATTTTTTATAAAAGAGAAATAACAGTATCCTCATATATCAGAGATCATACTCTTCTTGCCATTATTTTTCTATTTCATATTTAGAAGCAAGTGAGAGATTACTTTCATAAGTTGCTGCCCTTGTGTTATCTGGAGTAATAAGACTAAGAGTGAACTCTGAGAATATCTGTTCCAAGGCTATTAAATCCCAGAAATTGTACTTGCCTAAGGTTACAGAAGAAATTAGGACTGTGCATAGAACCTCTCACTATGTCCAGTTCTCTCTTCTTTACACTGTGACACTTTTCATGTTTTATTGTATAAAATGAAAAGCCAAGTAATTTTGTTTTTCTGTCTTCCAAGAGTTATTTAGAGTGATGTTTGTTTATATTCTTGGTGTTAATGACAGTGTCAACTAATACACTGGAAACATCCTCAAGTAACATGACAGCTATATATGTGCCATTATACATCACTTAAATTGAGAGAAAAGTATGACTAATGCAGCATGCATCAAAATTAATTCTGTCATGAACTACTCTCTATGAGTCACAGAAGCCACAATACTGTATTTGGAATAATAAGACAAGGAAAAATGGCATCCTAACATTTAATGAGGTAGTTTAGTTTAAATGTACATTGTTAGTTTGTGTCAACCTACTGCCCATTGCAAGCAGCACATTTTTTTTTAACAACCTTGTGCAATGGGGCTGTAAATTACTATAATTAAATTAAGCCGTAACCTTATCCAGGCAATATGAGGTATTTGTACTTTGTTTCTGTAATTCCATTATCTGCTCAGAACAGAAACCACAGTGGAAAAAAAAAAAAAATCAACAGCACAATCAATCATGTCATTTATAAATTTTCAAATGGAAAATAAGGCTACTTGGGATTATCTACCCATTTTTCAGGCATGTCCATCACAAACCCCTTGATTTCAGTAATTAACCATTTAATGCATCTATGTTAATTGGTTGATAAATTTGAAAGCAGAGCAGAGTGTAGGATAAAAAAGCTCGCTTTAAATAAGCATATCTACCTGCCTTTATGTTTGTTTCCAATCTCATTTTAAGATAGGAGGAAGTTGGAGAGAGATTACTAGTTTGATATCATGAGATGTTAGAAATTCTGATAGAGACAACCAGGAATCCTGGAAGCTTTGGGGGATTATTACCCTATTATGGTTTTCGTAGAATCTATGTTGTGCTGGGACGATTTTGTATAGATCATTTTATGGGGTATGTACTGGTTTCCCCTGTGCATGGTAACTTAAATTAGAAGGAGGTGCTTGTTAATGAATGGGAAGAGGAGTCAATCATTTGCTCTCTCTATTCTTTCAATCATTTGTAATATCTGATAGCACTTGTGATATATGGTAACCAATATTGTTTTCAAGCCTGACTTCCTACTAGACAATAAATTCTGTGAAGTTACAACTCTGATTTTATCCCAAGCTATACCAAGTGCCTAGCATATAGTTCATGGTACAAAATAGGTACTCAATAAATTTTTATTAAAAGAATAAAAAATTAAAAGAATGAGATGTGTTTTGTTCACATATTATGGTTTATAAACTGTAAACATTTTTTTTCACTTTTAAGTTCCCTGAAAACTTCCTTGTATGGGTTATAAGGTTGGCTGGTGGGAAATGAGCGGTCATATCATTTGTAGCTTCCACAATCAATTTTACTGTTAAGAAAATATGGACTTCAAATTATTCTTTCAAGTTCTGGTTTCTGACTTCATCACTGTCACTTTGTCAATTCACTCATAGCCCCCAAAGTATTGAAAAAATGGGGATAGAGGAGTCACCAAATAGATTCATAACATATTCATGCTTTTTTATCATAGGATACAATTGTGATAATTACCATACTGTGTTCCTGGCTCTCTTTCTGAGAGATACCAAATAGAGCACAGGTCAGGTCCTTCATGACCTCGCTGTCATTGTACTCACCCTTTAAAGCTACAAGTAGTGTTACAATCATACAAAAAACTAGAATTGAAAAAGTAAAATAGAAGGCAACAGATATTTCTAGAAACATGTTAAATGTGCATGTATAGGATTGTGAGGTTTTTTTTTGTCAGTTAATATATACTGCTCTCAAGGCCAAGGATAGATTGCCTTTATTACTTGGCCCTGGCTACACTTTGGCCTTATTCAGTAGAACTTCAAATGTGTAGTGTTAGTTGTTTAAAAAAAAAAAATCAGCCAGAGTATTTAAAAGTCAATCAAGTTCCTGAGAATATCCTGTAAAAAAAAAAAGAAAGAAAAGAAAAAGAAGGAAGGAAGGAAGGAAGGAAGGAAGGAAGGAAGGAAGGAAGGAAGGAAGGAAGGAAGGGAAAGAAAAAAGGAAAAGAGAAGGAAGGAAGGAAGGAAGGAAGGAAGGAAGGAAGGAAGGAAGGAAGGAAGGAAGGAAGGAAAGAAGGAAGGAAGGAAGGAAGGAAGGAAAAGAAAGAAAAAAGAAAAAGAAAGGAAAGAAAGAAAGAAAGAAAGAAAGAAAGAAAGAAAGAAAGAAAGAAAGAAAGAGAAAAGAAAAGAATACAAACCAGTTTCCTATAGAGTATGAGTTGATATGTCATCATTACCAATGAAAGAAAGTGAGGCCAAGTGAGTAGTTTCTAAGTGGAATCACACATGTGGTAAGGGATTATGGAATTTCCCTTAAAGGAAAAAGAAAATATAAAATCATAGATTTGTTTTTTAATAATCTTGCTCATTGTTTACTGTTTTTTTTGTTATCACATTAATATTTAATTGTTTAAAATGTGAAAAAAAAATTGCACATCAATGCAAATAACCAACCATTCAGTCAGTAGTAGAGTTACATTTTTCTATGCAATACCCTCCTCTGTGGCAAAATAGCATGTAGCAATACCATTAATTTCAGTCATATGAGTTTAAATGAATCATGATATACTATTTATTTATCTTGTTACTAAGTGTGTCAGGCAGGAGGCTAATTAGTTTGAAAATCTCATTTAGAATATTTTCTATTTTATAATCCCTGAGCATAGAAATCGGCAGTAGTTAGTAAAAGAAAATTCAGTGCAATAGCATTTTTTAAATGTGTTCTTTCTTTTTACTTTTGTGCACTTTAATTTTCTTCTCCCATCACATTTGATACAAAACAATGCCCTAAATTAAACACAAAAACATGTGTTCTTATATTTGTCTTCCAACAAGTGAGAGTAAAGGGCTAGAGTCCATTTTGTCCAGTTGTTGTTGTATTCAAAATTGATAATGTTTTCTTAGTCCTGAGGATCACATCTGATATTTAGTCAAAGCTGTAGGATTAAAGATATTTTCTAGAAAGTACTCACTTATTTGAAGAGCAACTTACTTATTTTCTGTTGTTTTCATTTATATTTAGAAATTCTGGTTGCAATGTTTAGATTAAAATTTTTTCAAATTAATATCTTTAAAGAAAATAAAGATCCATTTTTAGAAAATGATGAGCCCTCATTAGTCAAGCACTTGATAAATGCTACACATGTTACCTATTCATTTTTTAAAGTAATGTAGAAATGGTTACCAGTATGCCAGTTTTACTAAGGAGGAGATCCGGGTCACATGCCAGTGAGTGGTAGGGAATGGACTAGAACTCAGTATGAATCAAAAGCTTGAGTTATGCTGTATTGTACTGTAATATAGCCCTGAGTTCTTTGTTTTGTCCTAAATATTCTACTAATTTATTCACTGAACAATAATTAACCTTCATGAATTCCAATTATGTGATTGTTAAAACAAATATTTTAACTTTTGTCACGTCAGAAAATAGATGATATTCAATGTTGTTGAGAATACTATGAGAAAGATACTATCATGTACTACATTTGCAAAGGGGCACAGCCCTTTTAAGAGCAATTTGGAAACATGAATCAAGGGCCTTAAAAGTTTTTGTACCTTTTTTTTTTTTTACCTTGTGCTTCAATAGATAGTAGTGTATCCAAAAGGAATATATGGATAATGATTTATATCTAGCCTATAACCATCTTGGAAGAGAATGTTGAACAATATCAATAAATTTAAAACTTACAAATTACTAGATAAGTTGACACAAGAGTTCTCAATTCCAAACATGCAAGTAGTAAAGTCTATAACTGAGGTTAGTGACAACATAAGACAGACAAAAACTGTTGAATATGTCAATTGATTGTATCCAGTAAACATGAAGTGTTACTTTAAAGAACAAAAACAAGAATAACATTTGCACAAGGGCATGCTCACATTTGCTTGAGAAAATTCTCTAGAATAGCAGTCTCCAATCCTTTTGGCACTAGGGACCAAATGAGAATCTAATGCTTGATGATCTGTGGTGGAGCTGAGGGGGTGATGCTAGTGCTGGGGAGCAGCTGCAAATACAGATGAAGCTTTGCTCTCTCACCTACTGCTCACCTCCTGCTGCGGCAGCCCTTTTTCTAACAGTCCACAGACAAGTACCTGTTAGGCAACCCCTGCTCTAGAATTTAAATTAAATTAATAATAGAGAAGTAGTAGCCAAGAGTTCTGGTGTCTGGTGACCATGGAAGTCAATGACAATGATGGATTAAAAAAAAGATAAGGTTTGTATCTGTAAAACTATAAGAGAACAAAGGTGAAGGAAAACCCATTGGATCTGGTTGTAAGAGCTAAGCTGTTACTGACATTTATAGCTTCCAAAATATTTTAATACATTTTCGTGATCTTCACACAACTTTGTGCTGTTAGTGTTATCTCTAAGAGAATGGTTTCATTAGAGTAATTGGAGCAGAAGTCAGATTTTAAGAACTAAGTAGATAATTTTAATTGATATGTAATATGTTCGTTCATTTGTCTTACTATTATGCTTTAGTCTATATCATAGATTTTAAATTAAATTATTGTATATAATTCCTTTAATCCTTACAATGGGTTATTCTTACAACCTATTTGGTATTTTATGTAAAATAACCTATTTCACAGATACCAGATTCAAATAATTTAAAAAATATTTTTCACATATACAAACATCAAATGTAACTTGAAACTTTCAACAAGATCAGCTTGAATAAAAGCAAACATACTGAAAATTTTTGCAACTGGTTTTCTGGGAATATTATACCATAGTGGTCAAGAAACAGACTTGAATACCAAGCAGAAGAGTTCAGACAAGACTATTTCTTCAACAATAAAATGAAATTAATTATGTACCTATCTATAGGGTTATGTAGTGATGAAATTAGAAAATAAATATAAAGGATTTAGCACTACACCTAACACACAGTGAGCATACTTATAAAATATTAACTGTTATTTTTATTATTGAGAATATTTGAGGGAGAATTGACTCAATCACACATTATTTTATTACAGTGGGGATTTATTAAAGCATAATGAGCTAAATCAAATACATAAAAACATATTTAGCCTACGTATAATGCCTGGGACATATTAAGCCTTTAGATGAATTAAATAAGTTAGTGAATATGACAACTTTAACCTATAGAAATGTCATAGAGTTATTTTTGCATTATATAAATGATAAGAAGAAGAAATGCACTTTGAACATTATCTCAGTTGGGAAATACTCCTGTGGATTTGGAGTAATATAAATTGAAATAGATTTTGTCATGAACATCCAAATCATATTAGACGTGCTATCATGTAATTGACTGATAATGATCAAGAAGCATATCCTCTGGGTTTAACCTGCTAACATTACATGAACAAATTTCTGTAGTTAATAGCTAATTGTCAGTTGGAACAATCTTTTCTTTGTACTTCTTGGAAATCCCTTGACCACTACATATAGGGACTATTATTTCATATCTCTGCGTCCCTCCATCTTATACTATCTCCTATGCTAGATGTGTCTTCTTAACCCTCACTAACCCATTACCGATGATTAGTTGACACAGCCCCTTACTTCAGGGTGAACCAACACAAGAGCCTCCCCTGAGACCAGGCTGAAACTTTTCTTCATCCTAGACCATATCTATACTTTACTCTTTCCTACTCTGTTTTCCCCATTCCCCTTCACCTGAGCACACTCTAGAAATCACTTTCTCAAGAATCTCTGTCTCAAACTCTGCTTCTAGAAAATCTAACCCATGACAACTTTCCTGATTTCTCTAGACCAGTTCTCAGAGCCACCCCAGCATATATTTATTTTTATGAGTGTTGCTTTGATTCAGGAAAAACCTAATTTTTTCAATTCATATTTAAACCATTTTCAGAAAAAATAAAAGTAGCATTAGTATTAGTAAAATAAGAAAGTGGGAAATTCATCTGAATAGTTTTTCAAAGCCATTTTGTTCTTATAAATATTATGAAAAATACTGGACTTAGGATTTTAAACATTTCTCTATCATTACAATGGAATTGGTATTTTATAATCATTGGTTAATTTTATGTTTTATGATAATGTTATAATAAATGACTGTTAACTATAACTGATTAGAAAAGAACAGGCAACTGGCATGTCTAATGACTAATTTGGGTGTTCTGAGCAAGTACGTATATATTTTCAGTTATTCTGAATCCAGATGACAACTTTTTGAAAAAGAGATAAAGTACATTGATTGTCACAAGCAGTGCCTTAGGGTAGGGGGTTTATTTCTTTCTTTGTTTTCATCTTAGTTATACAGCTTTATTTTCTTTAGTTTTGAAAGTTATTTTAAATTAAAAATATTAGATGAATTGAATTGGAAATTTTGCTTCTATATTTTTAAAACCTTTTCTAATTGCAATAAGGTACGAAAATCTCCTGCCTTAGACCAGTGCCCCTCAAAGTCTAATGGGAGTATGAATCACCTAGCATCTTGTTAAAATGCAGACTCTTATTGAGTAAATGTGCAGGGTGGCCTGAGAGTCTGCATTTCTAAGTAGTCCCTGGTCTGCACTCCACACTTCAAGAAGCAAGGCCTAAATTCCTTATTTTTTTGGAATCTCAGACTTACATTAGTTCTTTCCACATGGGGAAAGTTTTGAATGATTCCCAGAGATGATTTCTCTTCAGTTACTAGCCTGGACCTTCATGCCAGACAGTAGCATCAGCATTCAGAATCCATCTCTGATTCCTTTGACTTTCTACCAGGGATGGTACCAACTATGGATGACTTCAGTAGTGATTCTAACACATTGGCCCGCCGCAGTGGCTTTAATCAAACTTTGGTGAAATTTTTGGCTACCAAAAAAATGGAGTTGGCACAACATATAGAAACTTTGCTATGACAAGAGGGCAAGATAGTTACTGGCAGTTTGACAAGTCTCTCCATGTGAAAACAAATTAAGATGCCTTGACAGCTCTGAAAACCTGTTCTCTTTGGCATTTTACTTCCAGTGTACTCTGAGTATGTTATCTCAATTTCTTGTAAAACTACACTTATAGCCCAGGAATTTCTTTAGTAGCCAAGTCACACCTCAGAGTTCTGTCAGTTGTGAATAACCCTCAAGGATTTTTATTCTCTTGTCAAATGTGCTTGTAGAGATTCCAGCCATCAGGCCTTGCATTTTAGTAAAACTTATTTTCCCAAAGCTTTCACATCTCTGATCTTATATCATCTTATCTTCCTACTGAATAAATATAGGTAACCTTTTTTTTGTCTTCATTGACACAATAAACATTAATTAAATTCCTGCTATAGGCAAGGCTTTGGTAGGTACCAAGGAAGATATAAAGATTAATGTCATGACACTGCCCTCAGAGAACCTATACTGTTGCAGAGAGAAAAAAACATGTGCATGAATTGTGAGGTAGGAAGGGATAAGTGCTTCATTGAGTAATAGATCAAATTGGGAGAATTTATGAAAGCATGTGATGCTTTCCAGCCCAGAGCAGTGTGTGGCAGGTATAGAAGACACCACAGCACAGTCGCTTCATAGCTGGACTTTGAAAAGGAGTAGAATTTAGAGGTCAGATTGGGAACAATAGCAGCATATTGTGGAGGTGGGAAACTAGGGATTGCTGCTTGGGGAGTAGATGGTATACCATCTCTTTGGTTTGGGTTGTGACTATTCTTAGTATGAAGAAAGTAGATTAATACTAGAATATGGGCAGGTAATATTGGAAAGAT
This sequence comes from Eidolon dupreanum, assembly GCA_028627145.1. Lineage (NCBI taxonomy): Eukaryota > Metazoa > Chordata > Mammalia > Chiroptera > Pteropodidae > Eidolon > Eidolon dupreanum. The sequence continues at coordinate 146,996,813 of CM053502.1, forward strand.
AAGGGTTTATACTTGCATCCCTAAAAGTCTTCTTTAACAGATAAATAAAATAAGGTACAGGGAGAAATGACTCATATAGGGTCAGAAAGCTCGGAAATGGCAGCTATATTTTCAACCTACTATCTGGGCTCCATTTTCTACCCTCACAGTTAATGACATGTTGGGGGCCCCGCTCCACCCTTTCACTGCAGCCAGAAGGCCCCTCGCTACTCCTAGGGGCTCAGAGGGAGGCAGAATCACTTCATACCTCAGGGACAAGAAGGTAAATGGCAACACATTTTTATCTGGAAAAAAAGATAAAAGGTATCATTAATGCTCATTTTCTTTTGCTTTAGGACTTTTTTGTACTAAAATATCTGGATTTTATACCATTCTTTTTGATGTATTTTTATTTTTGTAAAACCACAACTTTTTTTCTCTACTCATGCTTCAGGTGCATTCCTTTCTGCAAGATATATGACTTGCCACCAAAAAACACAAATGTGTAAATTGCATTTGGCTAGCCATCATATTTAATTTTTTTCTTAAGCTGTGTTATTACCTCCTAGGCACTTTCTGCAGCACATTTGTTCAAAATAGATAATATATCATCATGGATTTTCAGTGAAGAAGGGGATTTTAATGAAAATGCCACTTTTAATAAGAAACTTCAATAACATGTGGTTTTGGTTGTTCCAGCTGAGATATTAATGGCTAGGACTGTTTTTCTAGATTTTAGTAACAAAAAGGTAGAAAGAGTTTGTTTTGAAATGCAATGCTAAAGAAGTTGAAAAAATAATTGTCTTGAGATAGGATATATAGTGTATATAAAGTAAAATTCTCAGCATTTACTGCATGCTATATAGTATTTCTTCTAAGCGTTTTATTTTCTTATTGCTACCAAGCCAGAAAGAAAGAAACTGAAATAGTAATCGGATCAGGCAAATTTTAATGAACATATTTCTACTTTTTCAAATTTCCCAGATTTGTTTCTAGAAAAGGAAAAAAACATAGACAAAATATTTTGAAATCTTTAGTGTTCTGTTCTAAAGAGCTTTGCCCCCACACTATTGGAAATCTGAGCATCTTTAAACTTACATATAAGAAATCCTCAAAATGTGTATTTCCATATTCTTTTCTCCCCAACCCCACCAAGTGGACATATTAACTCTTTAGAGAGAATATATATAGTTGACAAGGACAGGATGGGTAATACACTTTCCCATTTTTAAAAAGTCTGAACAAGGAAGAAAAGCAAGAACATTTGAAGTAGAAGAAAGTTTAAAAAAAAAGTTAGTTATTCATCCATACAATATTGAGTGTGTTGAATAACAATACTGTGTGTCAGGTGAAGTGTGGCAGAGGAATGGAGTGGAAAGATTGGCAGGAGCCCTACATGAAGGGACTTGTAGCCAAGCAAGCAGATTAAACTGTATTCTCAGTCTAGAGCCCTTGGAGTACAGAAATGCTGTTGACTATTTGTGAAGGAAAGGACCTGGCAAAAAAAGATGGGGAAGATGTAAGCAGGGACATGCTGTAAAAACTAGCAAAACTTCAGCACAGGGCTCAGTGAGTGCTTAACATGCTAATTGTTGGCCTACAGAAAGATTGTGGGTTTCACAGGATAGAGGCTATGTCTGTTTTATTCACTGTTGCTCTATTCTCAATGAAGCATGCAGAAATCTGGCATTCAGTGGTCACTCTTTATTTATTGACTGCTCTGACTCTCAATTTAATAATTATCTAATGATCATCCTGAAACTTTCACAAACTTTTTACAAAAAACTTTTTGAATTCCTTTTTAAACATGCTTTGAGCTGCATTTGATGATGTTTACTACCAATTTTTAACAAGTTACACTACATTTCTACTACATTATACCAATGAAAACAAAAAAACAGGCAAAAACTTTTAAAAGAAGAAAGCAAGTAAGAAGTCTAGTAGTATGTCCATTAAGTCACACATCATAAATTCTTAAAAACGTACCTTTCTAAGAAGGGCAGAATTAAAGTTGTTTCGAATGAAAGAACTTCTAAGCATCTCAACATTATGACCCAGAAAACGGAATAATTACATTGGCTAGAATATGATAAAACCCTCAAGAGTGCATAGAACCAGATATGTAGATTGTGAAACATAGATCACTATTATATTGGTGTTGCGATGGTGAAAATATACATTTTTTATCAAGATAAAAATCAGAGAAAATCTGAATGTCTCCTTGGGGAAAGATTTTTCTATCATCCATTCTTATACTCTCTTTTTCACTGTATATAGTAGTATTCATGGTCAGAGAACCTTGTATTTTACATGCTGTGTATAGTACTTAGGACATTTTTTGGTGATTAATATTTTAATATTATTTTTTCATCAGTTAAACTACTGCCAAAACAGTTTGTTATTAAAAGAGCATGGTAGAAACAGCAAGGGGAAAAAGATTAATACCTATCCTGTCTACTAATTTGCCATGTCATTAAGTAAAATCTTCATGTAAAGAGAGATTGGATTAGATCATTGCTCCAAGTCCTTTTAGATGTAACATTTTTGTAATCTTAGTCATCAGTAGATTCACTGTATTTCTCAAATCTTTTAGAATTTTTGGCTTTCCACTTTTGTAGGTAGATATAGTCCCCTAATGCTTGTAGACAGGCCTTACTGGAAACTCTGAACCTTATAGCTCATGCAAAGACAAAACAGAAAAAAAAAATCACAAGTTTTTAAAAGTTCCATATTGTAAACAGTCTTTCTGGGCTTAAGAGAAGTCAAAAGTTGACAAATTCTTAAATTATCAAGTCATTGAAATTATTTTTTCCTTATTGTTATCCCAGCTATATGATTCCTCTTATGTTTCTGACTGAAATGAAGACCACATTATCTTCTGGATCATTCATCTCAGATAGGCCAACTCACACCTATTAGAGACAATAGTTTCTGTAGGTAAAAGGTAGACAGCTCAGCTAAGGCCCAAAGGAAACCTTTGTTCCCCCTCCATAAGGCTTTGAGATTCTAGAGGATAAAAAGAGGTTTAAAAATGGAAACATTTAGACTTACAAGTCTTTGTGATCATCTCCAAATCTCAAGAAAGGATTTATATGGCATTTTAAATGTGGAAGGAAGAAAGACTCTCTGAGCTAAGAATTCCCAGTACTGCAGTTTATTTAAAGTTACAATCTTCTTTCAAGGTTGGGGCAATAATGATTCTCTACATTCTACTTAATTGAGAATGGACAGAAAAAGGGTATGTAAATAAAAATCATAATCTGAGTGTCTTTGCATATGTATCTGGATGAACTTTTTCTAAGCCCTCTGTCTGAAAGTAGAAGTATTCTAAGAAATATAAACAGTACTAAATAAAATGATGCATGGTAAAGGCTTAATATGTTATCAGAAGTATGGTTTATGCACAATAAATGTTACTAATCTTTATTGTTATTGTTATATTGTGCTTTTAAAAAGGTGAGGGTGCATTGTGGTGAAACCAAATATAGTTTAGTCTATCTTCCACTTCATTATTAGCACTTGAAAGTTTCTGAAAAACCTGTTTAAATTGTTTACTTTTTTAAAAAATGTAAACAGATCTGTTTTCTTGGAATAAGTAGGGAGTCAAGTTTGGGAAATATCAACCTAATCATAGTTTATGAGTAAAGACATTTCAATTAAATGTATGTACTGGCTTTCTACTGCATGTTCAGTATCCATATTGCACTTAGGCTGTAGAGAATACAAAAAATTAGATGGACGTGCTAATTTTTTTTAAAAAATCTGAAATGGGGAGATGGGATTAATGCACACAAAATAAGTCAAAATAACATATAATTACATTCTGGAACGTTTCATACTAAATACAGTAGTTGGTGGGAGATGAAAGAAATGATTTTAGATTAAAAGTCTAATATTCATGATTTCATGAAAAAGGGGGCTTTGTAAGGAGAGGTTGAATTTGAGTAGAGGTTGAATCTTCCCTATGTCCACATCTTTGCCTCAGGCCCATCATAAGCAAAGGTATGGACATAAGAAAGATGCTAAGTAACTAAAGAAAACTTCAGTGATGAGCAATAGGGAGCCACTCTACAATACCAAGCAGAGAAGCTGCAAGGTGATGAAAGCAGTGCTTTATGCAGATAGCTTTGGAAAGAGTGTGGTTGTTTGGGTTAAAATCAGAAGTCATAGTTGCCAGAGAACACTGTTAAGCCGGCATGATAGAAATCCTGGCCCGCAGAGAACCGCTGTAGCACCATTGCAGCTTAGGGGCGGAGTGCAGTGGTTCCCGACTCAAGTGAAAGTTCCACTTTCATCACTTACTGTGTGAACTTGGCCATATTCTTGAATCTTCAGTGATAGTTTTCCATTCATCAAATGGGGATAAGAATATTATTTATGTCATGAGGCTTTTTAAGGCATAAATGAAGTACATAAAACTGTATTATAACAGTGTGTGTCACATAATTAGTATGCAGTAAATAAGGTAGCTCTAATTAGCTGTAATGGAAGGGGAAAAAAGAAAAACATTTCAAGATGTTAATGAAACAGACTCTGTAAACCTATTGTAGTATGGGAGATAGTCTAGTGCACCACCTAGCAGCCTCTGATAGTGGCCTCTGATATTGCCACATTCCCATCCCCTCCATACAGTCAGTTTTCTACACTGCAACCAGCGTTATCTTCCTAAAATGCAAATCAGAAGACTACATTCCCCTTTTAGGTAACTCTCTACATCCCTCAGGGTCAAGTGCAACCCCTTTGACATACATTACACATACAGCCCTATCTGTCCCAACTTACTTCTCTAGCTTTTTCTCTCACCACTACCTTCCCCAAAACTACACTCCTGAAAGTGCCATGAGCTTCCACCTTTGGGACAGCTCACATGTAGTTATATTCTCCTTCCCTTTTTTGCCTGCTTATACATATTAGCATAGGGCGTATAATATAAATTTAGAGGTGTGGAAAACTTTGTAGTTGTGTGTAAAGACAACAAGGAGTGACTCAAAAGAAAGTGGAGCATAGCAGCATGCCAAGAAGGAAGTTATTTTTTCAGGCTCGGATTGTCTTGGTTATACTGTACATTAAAGGTACAATAATTTTAGGCTATTTCAGGGTTATATGTGTATTTTCCCTTATGTTACATTCACCTTAAAGAATAAGTGATATATATTGAAAGAATAAATGGATGTATGGTGAAAAGTCTCCCTGCCACTTGATGAGTGTTCTGCAGGCAGCCACTCATTTTTGGTTTATTTTGAATTATTCCAGATATACTTTGTGCAATTTGAGAGAACTACAGTATGCATATTCAAATTCCCCACTAACAGAAATGTGTAAGTTTAATGCTATCAAATTTGTCAATGTTTTCTGCATTATGTTTTATGCTTGTACTTTAAGATTATAGGCAAAAATTCTTATATCAGTTAGTACATTTATGGATTATTTTTTATATTTAAATTTTTGATAATGTGTAAGATATGAGATGTTGATCTAACCTAATTTTTTCAGAGGATTTTTTATTTCTCTAATAATCACCATTTTGCTACTGATTTTAAATGCTCTCTGAATCTCAAACTATCATCTTATATGGACTTTATTTGCTCTGACTTTGATCTGTTTATTTATTTACATCATCATTCTCTTAATAGTTTATTCAATATAAAATGTTTTCATATCTGGTAGGGTATTATTCTTATTGCTAAATTTTTCCAGAATTTTCCTGGCAATTCTTGCTACTTTTTCTTTAAATTTTAGAATCTTCTTCCCTGGATTACAAAAAAAAATCATATGACAGTACTAGAACGACATGGATTAATTTGGGGGCACTCAACACCTTTATGATGTTAAGTAGTCCTATATAAGAAAATAGTATATCTTCCTATTTTTTCAGTGTTCATTTAAAGTTTTATAGATATAGATGTTGTACATTCCTACATAGTTTGTCACGTCACTGATTTTAATGAGGCATTTAATCAATTCTAACTTTTAACTAGTGTTTGTACATTACATTGAATTCTCTAACCCAGGCCAAAAAGCAACCAGTCTAGCAAAGTCTAAAAGGAAAGATTCGATTCAAGACTACCACTCTTAGAAAGTACTTTGGAAAAATCTCCTCCACATACATTTATAGAGACCCTCAAGCTATGATATCTGTTTGGCACACTCCTTTTTTCATAATGTAAATAAGAGTGATAAGGTCACTTGTGTTTAGGTGCAAATAGCCCAAAACTACCCCAGAATATTTCCTACTTACACTATACTGAGTCATGCAAGAATTTTCATGAAATAGGGATGGGATAAATAAAGCAGTATGCATAGATAAAAATTTAATAGGTAGGAAGGGGTACTAATATTCAGATGTCCTCCCTTTGAGGCTATGCCAATCAGAATTTCTACTTATTTTTGCATAAACTGATAGTTCCTCACTAATGAAGTATTCATCAAATGGTCACTTTCCTAGGTGCTAAAGATACAAAAATAAATTTGATTCAGCTATTCTAATGAACATTTCATATTCTTAAGAACAGTAGTCTATGTCTTGGAAATTAGTCTAAAAGATTTGTGTATGCCTTTTCAACATCATAGTAGAGTGTTCTGACTGAGAAATATTTTAATACTCTAAATGGGAAGATAATTTTGTTTGATTTACTATTTACTACTGGTTGGAGCATAGACTATAATTACATATTAATTTGAGATGATTAATAACTAGTGATTTCTAATAGAATCATAGAGGTTGTGATTTATGAGTCTGTAGAACATTAATCTATTTTGTATATAACATCGAATTTATCCCATCATTTCTTATTTTCCACTTAATATGTATATATAATATACTTTATATAAAAATATATTTATGTAAATATATACATTTATACATAAATACATATACATATAAACAATGTATATCAATATACCAGATGTTACTGGTTTCTCTTATCCTCCTCTGAACTAGCTTTATCATTCTACTGTTTGCCTCATTAATAAACTAAATATAGTGACATGCTCTCATTTTATTTTTATGTGGGAATAACATTTTTAAATTTACTAAAATTACACTTTGACAATATTGATAAAGCCTCATTTATTTTTCATTTTTATACTTGGGGCGATTTTCAGTGCCATTGTGAGAGAATGATGGAACTTTGTTTTTTAAAAATGACTTTAGGTTTGGCTTTATAATGCTTATAAAAGTCCTTTAAATTTTTTTCACTACTTTTGGATACGAATAGATAGTAGAAGGATAACTCATCAACAGCATACTCATACTATTGTTTCTTAATGTTGAATTCTAAATTTTAAACCAAGAACATTTTAAATTATTTTGAGCACAAGTTAGTCATTTTTTAAATAATCAACTATGCCTCATCATATTAGAATAGAAAAAAATAGAAGTGAATTGAATTAAAAGTATCAGCAGGCACTGCACACAGCAAGAATAAGGATATATGTCTACAGTATGCATTAGATCTTTATATACTTGGGTTGCAATCAAGAGTTTCAAAACCAGTGGTTTAAACATCCTTTGCTCCAGGCAATTGCAAGATAATTGATTTTAGGCATATGAGTTGACTCTGGAAATTGTGAACTAAATGATCACCCCTAGTTTAATATCAGAGTACTCAGAGGAACCAGATATTTGAAATAGCAGCTGAGGCGATTGTACTTTTGCCTACATCTTTATGTGTTCTTTATGTAGACATATTTCACAACAGAATGAACATATTACTGAAGGACTTGCCCACCCACTCTGCTCTCTAACTCTGGTGGTTACAATGCATTGTTCACCAAAGTGGAAGGAAAGGCTTTATAAATCCATCTATAAACCATATCATTAGGTATCAGAATACAACACATACAACATAACAATTAGATCTAAACTGAAAATGAAACATATGTCAAAGGATTCTGAAATATGCATTAGAGAATATAAACTGAAAGAAATTCCATTTCATATTTGAGATAAAAAAAAATGTTTGTGCTTATCTATATGGTATATTCAGTGAGTGAGTATAGTGTGGGATACTCTACCATATCTTATTTTCCTAATGCATCCTTAAAGTTCAAATGGCATTTGGCCTTCCTCAATATGAAGAGCTCTGTGTAGCTGGTCTAACAAATTAAACGTATTTAAATTGAAATATATTACAAAGCCAACCAGGAAAAAGACATCACATGTATTTTAACATCAGAATTCCTTCCATCAAATTGCCATTTATAATTGTGGCACAGAGTTTTAGTTTTGTGTAAAACATAAGAAGTTTTCACTGAAATAATTTTAAGCTGAGCCATCTCTTTAATTGGAAACTTCTAGTATGCTAGAAAATGTACTCAAAGGCCAGGACAAGGTTCAGGATGGTAAATCACCTGCCTTTTTGTGACTAAGTTCTATCATCATATTAAAGCTGTCAAACATTTTAAATCCAAAAAAGAGAGTCATAATTTTGGATGCTCTTTTAACATTAAATAGTATTTTATTTCTGTTGTCAGTCTCTGGTATAGGATTCTGGACCCACAGGGAAGTACTGTGGGTGAAAGTGGGTGGAGCACATGTCCAAATCACATGAAGTATTTTTTAAATTATTTTGGCCTTCCCCCAGAGTTTCTTCAGGCTCTTCCTTTAACTAATTGTCTGGCCCTGACACGCAACACTGCCAAGGACAGCCTTAGTGAGCCACTATGAAGGTTGTTACCCTCCGGTATGTTTAGGAATAAAACAGTCAGAACCTTTCATTTCTGTAGCATGGAAGGTGTTGTATTCAAAAGTTATTTTTGCTTTAATATTGCCTTATATCTTTTTAAAGTTCAAATTTGGAGGTGGTCAAAGGAGGTATTCTATGAAGCTTTGCTGTTTGGTGTGCAGAGCAGGAAGGGCTGATCAGGTGCACCTTAATGCACGATCTCTCCACAGGAGTGATAGTTGATATGGCTTATCCCAAAAGGGTCAGTGAATTGAAGAGCTATTAAATTTGCCGGAATGGCCCCAATTGAGCTTTTCATATCTTTCTCCTCTCTCAGACAGTAGAGTTTAAGTCAATGATGGGAGCCAGGTTTAAGAATGTTTTTAGGGCAATTGCAAGTGGAAACATTCCCAGGGCAAAGAAATAATGAGCTCTAAAGCCCAAGAGACGTTGTTTTAGTGAAACTATTTTCTCTGTAAACTACTGATATTAGAGTTTCATATGGAAGAAAGAGGGAAAAGGTTAAGAAATAAATGTACTTCACTAGCTATTTAGAATTCATATAGATGTGTCTGAAGATGTAACTTGGGCCTTTGCAGGACATTTTTGGCAATGATCTAAAATACATTGCTATTCAAGATGTGAATTCCCCACCTTCCCAACTAAATGCATAGGCATCATCTGGGAGCTAGACAGAAATGTACATCTCGGGCCCCACCCCAAGGCTCCTGAATTAGAATCTGCAATCTTAACAATATCTCTAGGTGACTCATGGGCACATTAAAGTCTGGGAAGCAATGGTTGAAGTAACAATGCTCATCTGCTACTAGAATACTCACTAAAATTAATAGCGCCAAAGAAACAATTGAAGAAAAGCATTTTAAAAGTTGTTTGCCCACCTTAGCAGATTGTACCTTAGAAAAGTTTTGCTGATTTTTATTTGTACCAGCAGATTATTAAAGGATCTGTTTCATTTATACCCTTGTCATGATTGGGCATTATTATTTTTTAAATTGTGAAATTTGCATATTTAATCCATATGATATGGTATAAGGTAAGGATCTAACTTTCATATTTTTAAACAGTTAACCGGTTTTCCCAGAATTAATGAATGAATAAATTATCTTTATATATTGAATTTAAATGCTACCTTCATTTTTACTTCTATTACAGAGATTTTGGAATTTGTAGTTTTTCCATGGGTATTTCTTTCTATTCTGACATTAGTTCCATGATATATTAACAATGGTAGCTTTATGCTAGGTTTAAATATATGCTTTTGGTAACTATCTTGTCTACCTTGAACTGAGTCTAAGCTTTTCTATCACATCCTCAACCATAATATAAATTCTATGTATATTTTCATAACAAATATAAATGTAAAAGAGGTTCAACTTTCCATATCACTTATTTTATAGACATATAGTAAAGAAAGAGGACTTGATCTTGACACTCAAAATATTACCATTTTTATGTCATGTTACCACATGCTGAATTTTCTTTACCACATTTGCAATATGGGATTCATTAAGACAACAAAATCTATCAAATCCCTGCATTCATTGTGATATCAAGCTGAGTGGCATGGTAAAAGGAGTTTTGAAGTGAGGAAAAATTAAGGAAATAGAATTCATTGGCCTCATTCTTAGGAAGTTTGCAGTAAAACTGAGAATTTAAGTTAGAATTTAGACATTTAAGTTAGATTCAGATATATGTAAAAGTACCCAATTAGAGAAAATTAAATGAACTTGTATTAGTTTTCCAGTGCTTTGATAACAAAGGATCAGAAACTTAAACAACAGAAAATTATTTTTGCATTGTTCTAAAAACTAGAATTCTAGAAGTCAAGGTGTGGGGAGAGTCCTGTTTACTCTCTTAGTGTGTGGGTGTTACAAGCAACCTTTGGTGTTCTTTGGCTTGTAGCTGTACAACTCCAATCTCTGCCTCTGTCATCACATTACTGTCTTCTCTCTGCATGCTTGTGTCCTCAAGGGATGTTCTCCTCTCTGTGTGTCTTCTCTATTTATAAGGACACTAGTCTCAAGGATGATCTCATCCTAACTAATTACATCTACAAAGACTATTTTTCTAAGTAAGGTCACATTCCCATGTACTAGGAGGTTGTACTTAAACATATCTTTTAGGGAGAAACAGTTCAACCCATGACCTAGCTCTTTAAGGCAAAGGGATGACTCAGATGGGATTGGAGTTGGTAGACACTTCAGATTCCTTAATAGGAGAATCACCATACCCCTACTACTGGTAAATAATAAATAAAGAAACAGTATAAAAAGGATTTCCATACCTTTCCCCACCGCAGCTAATAAGTACACACTCAACTTAATGATAGAGGAAGTATCTTTCACAGGGTGATCAGTTTTGAGATAGTTCCATTAGTGACTAAGATCCAGGAGAATATGCTGTCATCCACAAGAGCTAGAAATGGTGAAGGAAGGAAATAGTTTATGAATGAGTGTGAGTTTATGATCCTGGAAAGCTGAAAGAAGAGTATGCTAACTATGTGGATGAGTAGTAAACTTTACCCAGGACTTTGCTGGATATATGTTTTGTTTTTCTATCAGTATAATTAACAGACTGGCTTATTATAGGTCATTATTAAGCTGTTGTTAATTATTTTCCTGTGGTTTATTTTATTTTGCTAGTTAAAACTCTATTTTATTTCACTACAACACTTGGATTTCTGAACAAAAGTGTTCTCTGAGCCCAAGATACATCTAACCATCTGCCACTCACTCAGGAAATGACTGCATTTACACATATACCTACTCAGTAATTTGTGAACAAGAAACCAAGGTGTTTGATTAACATAATTAATTTTCTCACATCATCCTTAAAATGAGCAAGATGCAGATCCAGGTGGTTTGGCTGATGTCTTCTAAGTCTACCCTCACTGATTTTGTTTGTTTTCACCATATGATTGAATACAATTCTAAAATGCAGCATTTTAACAAGGCTACATAAAGAAAAAAAAAGTTGGACTTTGAGAGGATATAGTCAAATAAATATAGATGTAAGTTTTATGCTCATTTCAAAATGAAGATCCAAGTAATTGGAGATTTAGGATGTGAAATCATTTTTTAGAACAGATGTCAGAGGGAACATTACCTAACTACTGAGACATACACAAAGGGATGTTATTCTAAATCTGTGCAAACACAAGCCTCTTTAACACTTGAACAATTCATTTAATCTGTCATATTCCCATTGTCCCCTAACTAGGGACAATGTCCTCAGAGGATAATTACCATGATTTTTGAAAGTTGGTAAAATCCTCTTTGGTGAAAGAAATAATATTTATGATTATATGGAATTTTGGATCTCATACAACTTTAGAAATGGCCAAGTCTAACACTTACTTTTTAAAATTGCGAGACCAATTTTAATTTACCTTAAAAATAGAATTTCACTTGTTATCTATGGGGATTTGAATAGGATCTTGTTTTCAGTTCTATTTTAAATTACTTTGAGATGTCATTTGAATCTTTTCTTTAACCAAGACCTTTAACATTATGGTGGAATCTAAGGTATGACATTTTGACATTCACATAATTGATCATGAGGGGTCCAGTGTAATGCTTAAATGTATGCTTCCTCATAAATGTTAGTAAGTGACTTAATTTTCCCAAATGTTAAAGTCTGCATGCTATCTTTATAAAGTTAAAAGATTCATGCTGTCCTTTATGCAGTTGATATTTACAGTTGAAAGGCCTGTATCCTAAGCAATCTGGTTCACAGTTAGGTGTTAAACTTGACATTTTATAAAGCATGGACATTTGAGTTCTCAATTCTTTCAGCTTGTTTTGAACTAATTGTAAATTAAATGGTGGCTGTTGAGGCTATGCATGATATTTTAATTAACACCTCTTCTTGTCATAATTATTTTTATCAGACTATTCAAACAATGCATTTTATTGAACAACATTTATATTTTTACCCACATGTAGAAAATATTTCAGGTAATTCCTTCCCATGAAATATCAAGGGAGAATTCTAGCTGCATTTTTTTCAGCATTACCTATTAGTAAACGTTTATAAGGTATATTTTAAAATGCAAATTTTAGTGTGATGATAAAGCGGTAACTTCATCTCAACATACGTATAACGTGTTCTTGGAAGACCTGGGAGCAAACTTCTGTATATATTTTGATAACTATATGCTGCCAAGGACAGAACTGACAGTACTAGTTTCAAATGAGTCACCCAGCAGTGATAAGATTGAAAAAACAGAGACCAATTATATATCCTAAGTCCTCAGCAAGAAAGGTGTAGTTGACTTATAGGTAATCTCAGACCAGAGATTGCTTAAAAATCTGTAAATTTACATTTATTACATATCTTGAGTATCTTAATTCAGAGATTTCAAACACTACTTTAGATTAAATAGAAAAACAGGCTAAAGCCATTTTTTAACCTTAAGTCTGGTAAAAACTTAATGAGTTCTACCCTAGAGCAATTCTGAGTGCCCTGAGTTCAGAATGTTTTTCTTCAAATAAGAATGAAAATCATAGGTCACTTTGTACCTTCTTACAGAAATTGCCCATACATGAGAGCTCAAGGCAATTAAAAATAGAAGATTATTCCCTCCATCCATTTAATGTGCACATATTCTCCTATTTACACATATCTAACCCTTCCCCAGTAAAACCTGAATTTACATTTTCTGTAGCTACCATTTTTCTAAAAACTGTTCTCATAAAATATCTGACAAAATAATTAAAAACTAATAATAATACCAACAACTAAATAACTAACAACAATTCAAAGTAATATGTAAATAAGTCATCACTTTTCTAGGTAGTACTTTAGTAAGAATAAATCCTTTGAGTCTTCAGAGATTTCAGGAATTAACATTCCAACTAAGAAAATATTTTACGTGATTAAGTGTTCATCCTTGTGCTCCTTAGATCTCACTAAGTCAATTTACTTGTCAAAAAAAAAAAAAAAGGGCAAGGAATTAGTCACCAAATCTTACCTTGCTGTACAGTCTTTTCAAGCTTCTGTCCCTCATAACTCAACAGCAATGTATGATTAAAGTAGAGGTAAAAAATCATTTCCTCATTTGACAAACACAGCATGTTAGCACATGCACCCTAGCTGACCCTCAAAAGGGCTCACAACTTTTGAAATAATTCTTCGAATATATTTATAAAACCATTCACATATGTGAAAAAGCAATATAGTTTAAAAATAATTTCTTTTTGCTCTCCCCACTGATTTTATTTCTGAATTTGCTCTAGAGATGATTTATGCCAAATTCTACTTTAACTTAGAGGGGCCCTAGGTGATCCCTTGGCTAACACAGCTACGTAAAAGCATTTTGTATACAGATTCATTACAGTAGTCATCCTTTGGAGAATAATAGGAAAGCTATATATTTGACAACATCCACAAGTCATGCCATATATTGCAGCTCCACAGGAAGCAGAATTGCCCCTAAATATATCATGGGGTGATGATCTCCCTATTTCTCTCCAAGAGGCTCCACTTCCTTCCACAGATTTTTCAAATCTGTGTCGCTCTGCAGATCAGAGAAGAATTTAACCAAGAGTGCATGTCCTTGATGTTCCACTAAGACTAAAAAGAAATGTAAATGGATGAGAGGTGAGACCTGTATAAACTTATATTGAAGGACTCCCAGTTGCTTAAATTATCTGAACTTTAGAAAGTAGTCAGAAAGAACAGGAAGCCAGCAGTGAGTCACAGAGAAGTAGCCATGGAGAAAATTAAAATAGCTCTAAGAACATAAACAGTAGAAGAGCATCCTCCCAGCAAGTAACAGGTGCAGGAGTCAATACAGAGAAGTCAGCCTATTGCCATATGGCCTCCCTTTAGAGCCACAGCCTGTCTGACTGGCAGCCCTGCCACACAGTGCACAGCCATCTGCATCCGAACCATACAAGAAAATGTGGTTTGTGTCCCAGTTTGGTGGGAGAGTGGTGAAAATCTGTGGGAGGACTGTCAACAAAGAGATGAAAGTTAGTGGGCTACTTTGAGAATTTTACTGCAGTTTGTATGTTGCTGTGTTGTTATTACTGGCAGGAGAGACAATTAGTTAGAAGTGCAGATAAATGGTAGTTCCAGACTAGTAAATTTACAAGAAATTTTAAAACATCAAGATAAGAGAAAGAAAGAAAATATTTGTGGCATCTTAAGTCTGCTAAGATAATCAGCAAATGTCAAGTGTTTTTCCAGCCATGGTTCATCACCTGAGAATGCAGAAATATCTTCCAGGAGACAAAAGCAATGTGAATTAGTGGAAAAGAATTGTGGACTCTTTACATTGGGGCCACATAAACTGCTTGTCAATAACCAAAGTGTTATGAAAAACGTTAAACTGTGATGATGTGAAAAGTTTCTATGAGTAAAGTTATGTTGGTTCACATTTATATAGATATATGGTATTAATATTGCTTGTATTTCCTACTACTGGATAATGTTATAAATTTTGCTGGACAAATTTCTGTCCTGATTTTTTTCTCTTTCGACATACCTGTGTAAGAAAGTGCCTAATTTGGCAAATGTAAAAATACATAAGTAACAAAGCCTTACTGTTGCACACACTATAATTTAGTGACAATATTATATTAAAAGACTACTTTATTCGTGTCACTGGGAACTTCTTTTAGCTCCTTTGTTTAGTCCCAGGTAAAGATTCCTTTTTTTTTTCTTTTTGTTGTTGTTGTTTTCTGTTTGAAGTAGTGGTCTTATTTAAGACTATTCCAATGTTAAGTAGAAACGTCATCCCATAAGGCCCAAAAACCATGCTTAACAATTATATATTTGGCCAAACCACTTTGTACCCACACCCAATATTTTTATGTGGGTTAAATTAAGTTCTAAAGTCAATAAAGGAAATAGGAATAGATTTACAACTAATCTGAGAGGTATATGAAAATTTTAGAACCATTTTGACTTGGTGGGCTACTGAGCTAATTATATAAATAGTTATTTGTTTTAACCAGTGCTAGTTCTATATCCATTTACCTCACCCACTTCCACATGGAATAACAACCCAAAATGTAGGATCCATGGATACTGCCATGAAGAATTCTATAAATATATGTAAAATGTACATAATGTGTGCTTGATGTTCTGCTAGGTGAAATTTTAAAGATGAATATGGCAGGTCCTGCTCCAAGCAGTGCAGAATCTAGCAAGGGTGAGAGATAATAACTATGCTGTATTTGTGAAGTGCCTCAAGAGAGATTTGTGAGCCAAATGTTCTTGAAACAGACAAACAGTAATCAGAGACATATCACAGAAAGCTGGAAACACATCATACAAGTACTCGTTACTGACATGGGGGAATGGCTCTATTGGTTACACAAAGAGATTGTGGACTGTTCTAGCCTATGGTTTTTTCAAAGCATTTATGTTAGACTTGGGCCATCCTTGAAAATATTGAGTTACCTAAGATTTTGATAAATCAATTGTCGAGATTCACTGGAGATCCAGAGTAAGTTTGCAGTGGGGATGCAATAATAACCCAATAGATTTTCCCCAGGGCCATTCTAGCAGGCCTGATGAGATCTATCCCAAAATAATCTTTCTCTAGGGCAATGACTTTCAATCTTTGGTTTGTAAATGAGTCACCTAGAAGCTCATTAGAAAGAAAATTTTCAGGCCCCATCCTAGATCTACTGAATCAGAATCTCTATGGGTGAGGCACATGACTCTACATTTTAATAAGCTTTCCAGGTGGTTCTAAATTATGTTAGAGACACACTGCTAATGTTTGCCCTTACAGCCTCAGTTTGGGGTAGATAGCTGATTATCCCCCAAGGTCACAAGATTCCTTAGTAAATGGAATTTCAAAGATTGACAGACTTTCAACCAATAGGAAATTTTCAGTAGCTGTCAAACTTGGCTACATATTAGAATCACCCAGGAGGCTTATACAAAAACATTCATGCCTGGACCTCACCCCTAGAGTTCTCATTTAACTGGTCAGGCTCCCCAGATCATTCTGATCTGCAGTCAAGTTGGAAACTACTGCATCAGAAAGCAGTTCACCAACCTTTACCCACTAAGAGTCCAAAGAAGCTGGTAAAAGAAACAATTTTGACAGCACAAAAAAAAAAATGGAAATACATTTTTTTAAATGTATTAAATTTGGTTCTTGGGTTATATAGCATCTTTGAGACTTCTGTGTAGAAAGAAATACATTTTTAAAGAATTTTACTTACAATGACTGAGTAGTACAGATATTTCAAGGAGATTAAGGTCAGAATCTATGATCATTATTTGCATCATATTTAAGTGTATAAAAACCTTGAAGTATCTAATTAAACTATTATCTCTTTTCTTCAAGTCATTCCTGCTTTTCCTTTTCTTCACTTTTCCCTTTACTCATTTATTTCCATTTTCCAACACCTAATTGTTTCCCACTTCACCTTCAGCATCTGATAACTTTCTCCAAACATCACAAAATGATTTCATTTAGAGTTCTCGGTATTTAATTATTGCACTTTTAAATATTTACTGAGCAATTCTTTTGAGAGTTATGGCAGTTTTCATAGTTATGTGATAAATACTTCAAATTTCTTCAAAAGTTTTTCTTGCATTTTTACTATATTCTAGGTACTGTTCTAGATACTTGGGACAGACACATTAGGAATAAAAACATCTAAAACTCTTACCTTTAGAGGATTTTAATTCTAGTGGGTCAAGCAACAAGCAATAGACAATATACTTGACAGTATATAGTATGCTAGAAAGTACAGATTATGATAATATGAAAAGAGAAAGGGAAATAAATTGATAGTGCAAGGATGGTGAATAATAATTTTAAACAGGGTGGTTAAGGAAGGTCTCATAGAGAAACCTAATATAATATTGTATATCAACTATATTTTAATTTAAAAAAGACTTGAAGGAGGCACAGTTATAAAAGGGTAGAACATATCTGGCAGTATGTCTCATGAAATATTGGACATGAAATTTTCATTTTGTTTATACAGTTATGAACTAAAAAAATTCCTAAGCACTCTGACTGCTCTGCTTCCATCCTTCAACCTGTTTCATGTTAATAGATTTTTAAGCTAATTATTAATAACCACCTTAGGATATTCATTTTTGTTCATTTTCAGTGGAAGATTATGAAATCACAAAATTAACATGATCATTATATTGTTGTCATTGGCAGTATCTCGGGAAATTTACATTTGCCTTTTACCAAACACATTTGCCTTTCACCATATACATATATAATATTCAGCCTCCTAAGGTTTTGTGTGTGTGTATGTGTGTGTGTGTGTGTGTGTGTGTGTGTTATTCACACACACTGCTTTGGATCCTAATGAAACCATTTAGACACCTGTAGTACAATTGCACAATATCCCCAAATATTCCTTTCCACTGCTCATTGAAGAGTTTAAACCAAATCACCTTACATCAAGTCAATTCAATTTTTGACTAGCATCTCAGAGTTGAGTGTGGGCTTTACTCTATGGCCTAAACTAATTTTTATTAATGTTGGGTACATAAAAACATCTTCAAACAAAATCTAATTAATTATTCCCACATATATGTATTGAATTTACTCTGTGAAGGGCATTTTTCTAGATTTTGCAAGCACACAGGATACAATCTGAGTTAGAATTACTTTATATGTACTCTAAAGAATAGCTTCTACCCTCAGTTTTAGATGTATCTTGGGAGACTTATTGTGATTAGATTTTCACATTAGATTTTTCTGTTAATTATATGTTAAAGCCCTTAAGTTCAAGCAAAATTCACAGAAGTCACAGGTGATACAGCCAAATTATTGGTCATGAGTGTATATGTAACATTCAAAATAAATCTTGTAACATCTTCAGTAATTATAAGTGAGCCTTCAGGGAGTCACTCCAAAACTAAAGAGGAACAATAATATAAAACCATATTTAGGGCAGAAAAAAATAGTTTAATTTATGGGTTTTTTTTTTTAATTTGATATAGTAACAGATGAGCTCCAAATATCATGCACCAAAAAAAAAAAAAAAAAAAAATCTGATCTTTATTGCCAAAACTGACTTATTTTTTGTTTCCCAGATTTATCTCCAAAGTACTCCAAATAGTGGCTGCCATAGTAACGCCCTCCACTGACAGTGCTAGTCAATTTTATTATTCAGGCTTTGAGGGGACTGAGCAGGCAGACAGGAAGAACAAGGCCTAGGCTCTGTGCCACCTCACAGCCATCCTGTTATTTCAGACAGGCATAACTTATTTTGCAGTATTCACCCAAAGAAATCCTATATCTATAAATTTCTATAAAACAAATATTCAGGAGAAAAATAATTATTTTGTATTTAATTCTAGATTTTAAATACAATAAATGTTAAATTTATTCTGCTTTATGGTATTCTGTTTTTATAAGAGAGCTAATTCTAGTATTTACTATCTTCCATTTATTTAAAAGCTTTTATAGAAAACTTTCTAAGAAATGCAAATAACACCTGTTTTGAAATAATTTAAATTTTTCTTGTCAAATCAACCACATTTTTATGCTGTTAAATATTTTAAAGGAGGAAAGTAGAGACATACTGACTATTTTAGATTTTCAATGAATATGATCTAAAATGCAGTTAGATTTTTCTTTCTTCACAAAATTTTATTGTATCATGAAAAGTAAGTTTTTTGTTAAGGAGCCATTTTATTATAATATTACATTTATCACACTGTGAAATCAGAAAAAAATTCTCTCTGCATGTTTTGTTGAGCTGACCATATTTGTATAATTGGCAATGTAAGAATTCATAAAGCCTAGATCATGACTATAATAATCAATATATATAACTCTAGTAAAGAAAAGAAAAAAAAAAAAGAGAAGAAAAAAAGAAGCCTAAAAAGAAGCCTAGTATTTTGAATTTTAATGTAAATGAAACTGAAGTTATCCCCAGCAGTGTTATACATGTGTGCTTCTTTCTTACACTAAACATCTTGACAGTATTGATTCATTTGAAGGGGAAGAAAAAGACTGAGAAACCATTGAGAGATTATCACTTGTCTTAATAGATATAATGATATGCACATCTTTGTGATCTTAGACACTTTAGAACATGTTTTTTATAGAACCCATTCATTCAACAAATATATAGGAATTCCTAAAAGAAAGTGAACTCTTATACTCAAAGGAAGTGGGAAGAAGTCATCAAGACAGATGTGGACAGACAGTTGGTTGGAAATCAAGCTGGGAAATACAGAGCAGAGAGTGAGTGAAATCGGGGTACAGTTTGTGAGATCAATGAAACAAAATCAGAAAACTAATTCAATTTCTTGATAAGGTAGAGATGGCACAAAAACAAACAAAACACAGCAAAGAAAGGGCAACAAACAAAAACAGGAATGTAAGAGAAGCAGAACCAGACTAAGAAACAGGTATGGAAAAGAACCATAATAAATACAAGAGTGATCATAAGATTATTAGTGCATAACAAGAAAGAGAACTTGACCAGAATATTTCTTAGTAGGACCTGGTTCTAGCTGGCAATCAAGAGAAACTTACTATGAATTGATGGAAATTTGTGTGGGTTTAATGATTGGAGTTAGGATTCCAGGATAATGAAAATAGCATACAAGAATTACACTGTTAGAATTTGTGAGATTTGTAGGTGTTAAAACTCTGAGTCAGAATCTCATATTTGAGATGTAGAAATAACCTTATTTTCTCCAGCACACTTAAAAACAAGATTACTGTAGCTAAGCAACACAAAATTTCCAAGTAAGCAGAATACATCCCTAAAGATTTTGAAAGCTTAGTGCAAGTTTCAAGAGTCTGATTTAAATTAAGTGGTTATAATGTTGAAGAATTAATAAGTGCCTATACATAAGATGAATTTCATACTATAAATAGAATGTTTAAGAATTTTGAAGGAACTTAAGTAACAAATTTGAAACTCAGAAACTCTAGTTTACACAGGTTGTATAAGAACAGATCTACATTTATACTTTAATATTTACATATCTTACTAATATATAGAGCATCAAAAGAGGAGAAATAATACATAAAATATTTTGAGCTTTTATTATGTACCCAGTACTATACCAGGCTCTTTAAGGGCATGATCTTATTTAATCTCTACAACTCTGTTGGGGTAACTGCTGCTACACATTTTAGAGATGAGAAAAATGAGGAGAGAGTGTGAAAGAAGGTCACAGGCTAGTGTCAGAGCACATGCAAGCCTGTCTGGTTGGCTCTAGAGTTTAGGTTTTTAATTATTACATTAAACTGTCTAGCCAGACAGTAAAAACAAAGGCCAACAAGAAGAGGAACCTTCCCAAATATATTTCAAAAATGTGCAATTTAGTTTCTAGGAAAGAATGGAAAAAGAGGCTAAAAGGTAGAGTGAGCCCTTATTTGTGTTTGTTTTTCCTTAGTGATGCTTGTGATCTTATTAATAGCACATTTGATTAAGGCGTTTGTTTCAATGTGGTTTGTGTTCAATGAAAGATAAATTTCCTCCCATTGACTTTTGTGAGGCTCTCAAAAGTTACTGCACAGAGAATTTTCTTATAAAGAATTATGAGTAAATATTAATAATTTCTAATAATTATAAAATTGCTTAACATTTATAACTCTGAGAATTTCATTTCAAAATTTTAACACTTTTATCATGCTAACAACCAATTTCACAATTACTTTTCAAAGATGACAGTGTAGAAGAAGATTTAAAATGTGTTGTGTAATGGGACTTGTCCATCAGAATATATGCCAGCATAAACTAGGGCCATAAGGGGAAATGTCCCAAAAAAGACAGAAACTCAAAAAAGACAAAATTGTAGTCTAGGTTCTGGCAGTAGTTTTGTGGGTTTGCTAAGTCATTTTACCTCTCTGACTTCTTATTCATTATTTACGTAAATGGAAATCCCTTGCTGCTCTAATTCTTGTGTCTTGGCTCTCATATTTCCACAAAGAGGAAACTAAAAATTACATGGTCTGATCAGTGAAGATACACTCTTTGTTGATTTGATTTTAACAAAATCACTTCAAATTCTCAGGAGATAAGTGGGTTCTTTCAACCCAACACTTAAATATTCAATTTCTATTTATCTATTGCTAGCATATAGAAAAACAATTGATTTTTTTGTATATTAAATGTGTATTCTAGGTTCTTACTCAACTAATTGATTATTTCTAGTAGACTTTTTTTGTAGGTTTTGGGAGATTTTCTACATAGACAAGTCATGGAGTCCACAAGTAGAGTTTTATTTCTCCATTTCCAATTTCTATGACTTTCATTTCTTTTTCTTATCTTATTGTACTGGCTAGGAACACTAGTACAACTCAAGGAGGAGGAGTGAGAGCAGACATTGTCTCATTCTTGAGCCCATCCTTCCTTTGCTCCTTATCTTAAGAGAAAAACAATCAGTGTTTTACTATTAAATATGTTGGCTATAGGTTTTTTCTAGATATTCTTTATTTGGTTCAGGAAGTTTCTTTCTATTCCTAGTTTGCAGTGAAAGATGTGAATTTTGTCAATTAAATGCTTTTTTCTGTATTTATTAAGATGATCATATGATTTTAATTCTTTAGTCATCTCATTGTATTTTAATTATTCATTTTCATTCATCTCTCGAAATAGTCCTTCGTCATCTACCTGGTATTTGGCACAATACCTGGAAGACAGCAGGTAATTAATAAATATCTATTCAATGACTAATGCATGAATGCTGGACACTTTTCTAGGTGCTCAGAATTCTCTCAATTATATGTTTGCTTCCCGTCTCTGTAAGTATGGTTCATTTCTGCCATGCATTTTAGGTTGCAAATAAAAAGGATTAGTTACTTTCATGAGTAATTAATTGATGGTATGATTTTCTCCTGATAACCTTGAAATCAAAACTAGATAAAATATTTTATACATGGGCCCAATTATCCCCTGAAAATGTTCAGTTAGAATAGATGAATTATGGACACCATATATATTCCATACTAAAAACTATATAAGCAAATCAATTATTTAGAATATATGCATGTGTATATGTCTCAATGTGTCTATATACATTTTCCTATCCTTAAAATCATTTTTACCCTCTTCAATGAGCTACCTTGTTTAGTTTCCTAATCACTAACAGAAAATGGAAACATATCTTATATAGTGATCCTTTTTCAATACTAATCGCACCAGTTATTTCAACTGCTTCTTGGCCTTCTACTCTCTATTTTTCCCTCTACCATACAACTCACTTGCTTATGGTGGCTTTTACTAGGAATAATGGATTGTTTTGTAGAATTGCTTTAAACCATTAAAGGATATTTTTCTGACCCAAAATTTAGTACATAAAGTCATATATAATGGAGTATTCATAAAGTTATGTTATATTCTCTAATAAGAATGGTCCTAAAGTAATGTAAAACCACTTCCTCATAATATAGAATATAAGATGTTTCTACTAAATCACACATATATTCTTCATTATACATAGCATAACATTTATATGAAGAAATATATATCTTGCAATGGTTAACATTCTTTCAGGGGTAACAGTAATAATGATGTGGTTTTAGATGAGGCTGCAATAGGAATAAATATAAAATGCTTCAATGAATGGAGTATTGCTATTGAATTTGTTCTCCAGCTGGGTACTATGATTTTCTTGTCAGCTTATAGTGTCACCTGTTTAAGTGACAGAAAACCTGTGGTTTCCTCTTATTTTCTATCACAAATAGAAAACTAGAAAGACACAAGCTATCCATCTCTAATGTACTGTACCTGTAACATTGTAAGCCATCCCAGATAATCGTATGGTTATTAATGGATTAATTTCTCAAGTCATAATAAACTGTCTAGAATAAATGGGATAAATACAATTGTGTGCATTGAAAGTCTGAGAATGACATGCTTTTTTGGAATGTTACATAAATTATTACATATTTAAAAGAGCTTAATATTTTTCCACTCAGCAGTTACTACTTTTTCAGATGTTGTGTGTGGAAGAACTAAAAGTTGGTCCTGACAATGTGGTATTGATCCAGATGAAACAAAATCAATGAGTATTATAGTTACTAAATGACTAGGTTATTAGAAAAATAAATTTGGAATTATCTTATTGGCAAATAAGCACAAATTTTGTAAGAAATGCTCAAATTTGTTTATACATTATAGTGTTTTTATTTTTCTTTGCAATTACAAATACGCCTTCACTAATATGAATTTTATTTATTTATCAAATGCTAGAATTATGTATTTGCCTAGAGAAATTTCACTGCTCTAAACAAGAAACTTTATATAATTAATTTATTATAACAACACTATTTAACATATCAATTGTCATTTTAACAAAAATAATGAAAACAGTAATGTATTAATATTACCTTTCATGTAAAGCTTACTATACATATGTTTCTATCTATGAATACATGTTTTTCTGATATTTTCACATTCATTTTTGATTTATGCCCCAGAAAAACTTTAAGAAAAAAATAGGGTGTATGTTGTTAGCCCCTTGTTGATAAGTACATTTGGATGACAAAAATTCAAGGGAATTTCTCAAAATGGTAGAACCAATTTGTGACAGAATTAGACTTCTGATTCAATTTCTTAAATTTGCATATTCTCCCCAGACTCACTAGCTTTTAACATATCCCTTTTACCCAAGATGATTCTTCATGCTTAATTGAATAAGTATACTTGTTTCACATAGTGATTACTGTAGGCAATTTTGACATTATTACAGGTAGTCTGCAGTGTAAGATGCAAAGGAATTAGAGTTTGAGTCTCCAATGATGAGGAACTTTCAAAGGTATTATACCTACCCATAATCCACACATATTCTGTGCAGGGCACCAAGTAAAATCCCCACAAAAGCAAAACTACACTAGTAAACACTGACACAGCTGGCAAACATTTTCAGAATGGAATTTGCAAGCTTTCTAGATGTGGTAGGTGAGAACTGCAGTTAAGTGATACAATTGGTTTCTGAAGGAAAAGACTGAGCTTCTTTTCAAACTCTGTGGGTACCTTCTGTAGCCCAGCAAACCACTGACAGAAAATGAGACAAGAGTTTAGATACAGAAAGGAGAATGTGAAGAAAATATATGAAAGGTCACTAACAGGACCTTATACTCTGTATATGTGTCTCTCTCTGAACTCAGAATTGATTTTTCATTAATTGGAATTGTCTATCTCATATAGGCAGTGGGAGTTTAAACTCTTTTTCTTATATGATTGTAAAAAACTCCAAATGAGGTATTTTTTTTGATAAAATTCTTATCTATTTTTAATAGTAGAAAAGGTTTGTGAGTTGTTTTTTTCATATAACATAGTAAATAAAACAAGAATAGTAAATAAAACAAGAATAGAATCTTGCCAGAAAGTAAAATTAGCTACTTGTACAACTTTTAATTTAGCTATTATAGCAACTTCATGCGAGTCATAATATGATGAGAAGCAGAAAGAACAATGGAAAGAGACTCGTAGCCCAGGACATTCTCCTGTATGTTCTAGTTCTTAAAACATGGATTAAGATGTTATCTTCTGTCATAATAGTGTATAACTGACATTCATTTTAATTTCTTTACCATAATGTAATGTAGAGAAGGAATACAACTCAGTTTTTATTGTTGTTTTCTTTAAAAATATTAATTTACATATTCAGGAAATACAGGGTTAAGAGTGAGGGCTTTTGAAAACACTACATTATTGGAAGTGTTCTGAGGGTACAAGATGCTAAGAACCTGATATCTATGGCTCCAAACCTGAGGAACTTTCAAAAAAGGGTATAATTGAGAAGACAAAATAAATGAACGGGAAATGGCTTAAGAAAACTTACCAGTTTCATATCAGCAAGTGCAAGTCAACATAGCACAGACAGGTTCCAGAGTGCTCAGAATATGCAGAGATACAGCAGTTAAAAGAACAAAAAAGACTGATGAAAAGGTGGATCAGGCTTACTGGAGAGGTAAATTTCAATTCAAATTTTGAGGTAGGTGATGCATGCATACATAGGCAGTGGAATGTGTAGTGGATGTATTCTAGATAGAAGGAAGATAATATATGTCAAGATGCAAAGTATGTATAAAGGTGCAAAAACAGGACATGGCAAGGAACATGAATGAGATCATCACTCCTGGGTTGGAGGAGTGGTTCTGAGAAAGGTTAAAAGTCCATAAAGCAAGTGCATTTAACAGGAAGGAATGCACAGAATAGCAGCAGATAGCAGAGGAGATTAGGTAAGGAGTTTAGGGTTAATGTAATAGGCAAAAGGGAGCCCTTGAAAAGAGTTGAACATGACAATTTCATGGGTTAAATATATCTTACAGGTTAAAAAGAAAAGTACCAGAGAAACTGAGGACCACATGAGGTTATTTCTTTCTGCCAAATGGAAGTGACGAATGCCTCCAGGCCTTTTACATAATAATTGCTGCTGGGGTATAAGAAGGCTCAAAAGAAATAAAAAGAGATATATCCCAGAGACATTCTCAGGAAAAAGAAAATGGAACTTAATAATCAGTTATCTCTGATGAGGTAGGAGAAAAGAGAACAGATGAAAAATGTATACATGATTTTTGAGCCCAGAGAATTAGGAGGAAGCTGCAACTGAAAATGACTCTCTCAACAAATCAGTTTTTATTGATCATCATCTTTTAGAAGGCACAGTTCTAATCATTATGCATGAGTCAGAGAAAGGTAGGGGCAAGTCCCATTTTCTTGCATGACTATTAGGTAGTAGCGGAGGGGTGATGTGTATGATGAGTTTATATGTTAATATGTAATACTAAACTGTCAGTACAATAGCCAAAAAGATTTATCTCCAGGACCAATCTTCTGGTCTGATATTTTTTTTTAATCCTTATTAACTTCAGCTATTTTAGGAATAGGTTTTCTATATTTTGCATCTTGGATTAAGTACTACTTAACTACCATGTTACCTAGAAATATGGAAACTAACAGTATATCCTGCCTTCCTTTAGAAAACTAGAAATAAGTACCCTACCTAGAGCTATTTATTATAAAACCTACACTGTAATGTAATTAGAACAAATAGGCAAGTCAATACAGGGTCTTATATATATAGAATCACTAAATGCATAGTCAGTACAGTTCCATGTGGAAAAAAGGACAGGCCACAATGACTTTTTAGCTGGATTTTTTAAAATAACAACTTATTATTTTTTTGTGCTTACTGTGGCAAAAACATCACATAACATTTAAGAATGTCATAAAAATATGATTTTCTGCTTGCTATTGTATTCTTATTCTAAGCCCTGTTCAAACAACTGCTCTGAAATAACTAAAGTGTCTAAAGTGTCTAAAGTGTCACTAGCTCTACTTTTAGCAATCTGATTACTTTTCCTGAACTTCTCTAAATGGTAAACATTTCCGAAGGTATATCATTAAGACTAAAATCTGTTCTGGACTTTTGTTTCACATTATACTTTTTTATTGTAGGTGTCAAAATGATGGATTTTGCATTCATCTGTTCTATAAACAACTTCATAGGTAAAGATAAAACTATTATTCATTTACTCATTAATTTAGCTAATGATTGTTGAGCACATACAATAACACATAATACACAGTCATGTGGTCATGCAGGGAAAGCAAACAAGATAGAGCATGATAAATATTATGATTGGCATCTATAGAGAGCTATTGGGACACTGCAGAGATGCAAATCACCACGTCTGAGTGTGTGTGGGCAGGGGTTAGAAATATGCCAGGAAAACCCTAATACACCCCAAAATGGGGCCATGCCAGATGAGTAGAGGTTGCAGAGGTGAAGGGAGTTGGAAAGACTTTACAGGCAAATAGTGAAATTAGAGAGTTCAACAGCCACCAGATTATTAACTACATTGCATCCCATGCCAAGGAATTTAAACTCCACCCGAAGGGCCTTGGTAAGGAAGAATGTGATATGATTAGCTTCACACCAGGGAGGATCAGCAGCAATGTGAGATTTGCTTGGAGGGAATAAAGGCTGGAATAGCGAGATCCATTAAGAGGCTGTTAAGGCAACCCATAGAGAGATGCTGATATCCTGAAAAAAGATAGTACCAATGTGATGGAGAAAGATGTACTCAACAGCTGCGAAGAAATGAGAATCAAAGGGAATCTGGATGTTTCTGCTATGAAAGCATTAAGTTCTTCATTTTACCTCAGCACTTTGTTTTACTCTCTATTTACTTGAGATTCTTTTACATATGCTGATGGGCACATTTTGTTTTGTTTTGTTTTTATTAAACAATGGGTCAAATAACATAGTTTAGTATTTTATCTTTTTAAATAAACATTCACAAGGGGTTTTAAACCTTGTACAAATGTGTTAAATATTTGCTTATCCAAGACAGTTTCTTAAATATAATTGACTGGCATTGCATCATTATAGTCCATTGTTCTAAAAAATCTGCTACTCTGTAATAGTTTCAATAACCGAGATTACCACATATAGAGAAATGTTATCAAGTCCTGGTCTAGTAATTTTCTTCAAAATCCAGTGCCTAGGGGAATATGAAACTATCTAATTTTTGGAGGATTAATGACTTTCTGTATCCTTTAAAGAAACCAACTATGTAGGATTCCTCAAAGGGAACTAATAAATTAGAAAAAAAATATCTTTTCAACTATACCTACCACTTAATCGAGTAAAAAGATAAGCTATTTTTCACTGTGCAGAGCCTAGCAATAGAAATTAACAGCCAACAAAGATTATTTTTAAAAAAAATTAAGATATGCCATACAGGATAAAGTAAGTTTACAGATTCAAAGACTTTTAGAGTTAGAAGGGACTAGCAAAATCAAGTTTTGAGATAGAAATATATAGCTACAAATAAAGCTAGAGCTTGTTTGAATTTAAAGGTCCAGCCAACTTAGAAAGCATATATTTCTATGCTCAAGAAAGTGTTTTGGGGCATATTTCATTATGAAATTATATTTACATTTGACTCAATATAAATGATTGATTATCATGGCAATAGTAAAATACATGTTTCTTTTGGTAAAGAAATCATCTCCTAAACCTTAGTACTAACCTTAGTGCCTAGCATCAGCTTAGCCTTAACATTTACTATTAATAGAAACTCAAACTATGATGAACAACTAAACAAAATTAGGGGCAGGGAGGTGGACGGGATTCTAATGTTACAAAAAAGTCCAGGCCCAACTGAATCTAGGGTCTGAAAGAACGTCACTGAGATTCACTTCTTTACTCTTTATCTCTCTGTACTGGCTTCATTCTCAGGCAGGTTTTCCCTTCAGTTAACCACCTGAATAACTCAGCAAATAGAAACCAGCTTCTCTTGCCCAGTTGTAACAGAAAACACTCAGAATTAGGTGTCATTGGACCACCTGGGGCCACTAGAGTCAGATTGTTTTCTTTTAGCCCTCTGCCTAACCCACCCTGCATAATGGTGCTGTGTCTAAGGGAAGGAAAACCCTTCCCTTGGCCAGGCCTGGATCACCACATGAACTGAGACCTGAGAGAAGGTGGTTTTCTAAGGGAAAACAGTGATGATCTTAGCAGAAAAAGGAGCAATGGAAATGGTCAGTTGAAACATTAGAGGTTCACCACATTGCAATTTTGTGATTCTTTCTTCCTTATCTTTACCACTCAAATCACAATTTTTCCTTGTTGCTGTGCCAATTTGCATCAAACTAAGCTTAAAAATAAGCTTTTATTGGTATGGCCTTTTTTCTAACCAAAACATATTCCTTATGAGGAAATGTCCTTCTTATCCTAACCCAAATATATGTTCCTATTTTGTTCTACATGCAATCCCCACATAGTTGGGTAGCCAGATTTGGATATGATTATGGAAGGCATGAAAGAATGTGAAGACATCATGAGATAATGGCCAGTGCCCTAGTTCAAATTCCAGAGACTAGAATGCTCTCCATGTGCTTCCTCTTCCCCAAGTAAGGAGGCTGGAGGTGCAATATCTCTTCTAGCTCTGATGCTTCATAATTCCTGCAGAGAAGATAGGTGTGATTCTATAATGTAAAAGTTAGAATCATGTTAGGATTCTTCCTTGGTGAGAGTATCCCTTACCCAGGGCCTGACTGCTTCCCTCATACTTCACCCTCTATTCCATAGTCTCTTCTTGCTTGGTGCTCAGCCTTGGTCCCTTTAAAAGCAGAAAATGAATAAAGACTTATATGCAGATAGTTATTTGGGAAGCAATCCCAGGGAGCAGAAATGAGGGACCAGAAAAATGAAAGAAAGAAGGAGGAAAGTTAATAAAAGGGTGAATTTTTGAGTTTACAGGGCACTTTGGGCTCGATTTCACCAGGACCTTCTGAGCAATCTATAGAATGCTTGAAAATGACAGGGAGACATATGTCTCTGTGGGACTTGTCATCATTAGAGAGGGTTTTCCTTTGGAATGCAGATATTCCTGTTCACCCAAAAGACCCCAAGCCAGAAAGCAAAAGACAATAATGCATATTTGAGACAAGATGATGTTAGCACACAACAAAGCCTTATTGGAGCTGTCTACTGCAGCTAGAGCTAGAATCAGAAATGAGACCAAGAGGATGTAGAGACAAGAGTTGTCTGGTATACCTGCATTGCTGCCTGGTTTTCTCCAAGTTCCCCCTCAAACGCATGAAGATCTAATACACATTATCTGCTGTTTCAACATGTCCCTGACCCTGAACGCTTAGCTCTTTAGTGACTGGTGCACCTCAGGCTCTGTTGCCTTGTCTTGCTATCTTTTTATAGTTTCCCCTGGCTTAGCTGATCCCTTGCACTTAAAATTTGATGTTGCACTTAAAATGAGTGACTTTACCCAACGAACAAATCCCTTCTACTTTGATTAGTCTGGATTACTTGCACTATACTAGTAAATGATTATTCTAATAAAATGTCATATGAACATTATATGCTCATATTCTCTCTGCTTCTATTGGTCTTTCTACTTAAATGCCTGTCTTTGTCAACTTCCCAGATTATCCACATTCTTTAAAGCTTAAATCATCTAAGTTTTGTCTTGCCTGTTGGAACCCCTATTGCTTCTCTCAGAGTTTCTTTAAAATCTCTTGCTTATAACCATTACTAACATATATGTATCACTAGCTTTTCCACGCATTCATTTTACCTCGAGTAAATTATTAGTGGCCTGACACATAGTGTGGTACAATATATTTCATATCAATTTAGAGCACCTAGATTAGTGTTGGGCAGATAATGGCAATTTAAAAGTTCCTGCTGATTAGTTGATTTACCATTCATGAGTGGAGAGAAAGGGGATCAATGGCTCAGATTTATAGCTTCTTCTACCACTTAGTATCTGTATGCCACCTACCAATAAGTTCTTTATCTGTAAATGGATTTAATAAGAGTACCTAACTCAGAGTGTAAAGAATAAATAGTGCATGTGAAGTACTTAGCCCAGCATTCAGCACAGAGATGCTCAGCCCTACATTTCTAGGCTATTATAACTGCCCTTAAATAATCATGGTCATCATTGCTTCTGTGGTACATGTGTGTTTTTGTTTTTTCCAACTGATTAACTTGAAATTAGCCCTGCGTTTCATGGAGATCAATAGCTGATTACTACGTGCATGTGCTACCAAAAGTTGATAGCTCTTTTTGAGAATAATCAATAGTTGGTTGAGAATACCTTAGTGTTTTGTCCAAGGAAGTAGACTTAGGGATATGTAAGAAAGATGCTTGGACTTCATTCACATTATTACATCTGCCCCTCATCTACTATTTTCTCTCTTTCACTTTTCCCATTTCACCAACCCTTTAGCAGTTTCCTCCTTTTTGAAGCTCCCTCTTCTTCCCAGCCCACAATGATACCTCTTAACTTTCATTGCATTCAAAAATTGTCCATGACATTGGCTCTTTCTCTCTAAAGCTTTACCTGCACTGACTGTATCTTTCCAACTAGATTTTAAGCTGCCTCAGGGAAAAGGTCACATGCAGTCCATTCTTATCTAGGACAGTAGTTCACACACTGCTGAGTTCACAAGAGGCTCTGAGAAAAGACTGGTTGATTGGTTTACTAATTAAATCACATTGAATTTCTAAATTTGTAGTTCAATTTCTAGTTTATTTCTAGTCAGTACTTGAGTTAGAAGTTATAGTTTGCAATGCTATACTATATTACTGGCCTTTAAAGCATGACATTTATATCACAGAATGTCAGTTGAGGTGTGGAATCTCTGAATCGTTTATTGTAGTGAAAAAGTAAACAGAGCCAATGACTTCCTTTAATTAGAAAGCCTTTGAAATTATGGTGCATGAATTACCAGATTGCCCTTAAGAAATACTGGATTTTTCCTGTTTAAATGCTCCAAAACCAATATTTCATAGACTTACTGCCACTTCCATGTGCCTGTTTACACTGAAGAATCCAATGATAACACCAGTGACCTGAAATAATTGCCATGTAAGTTTGCTTCTGATGAAAGTTCAATTTTTGCTGAAAGATGCCTGGAGCTCACACTGCTATACTGACAACAGCCTGCAAGTCTCTCTTTTTCTGGCCCAGTAAAGAAGGAGCAGGAGCAGTTTGGGAAGATGCTTGTGAATTCCCTCCCTTCCTCCCCACTGCTTTCCTCAGGCATGAAGCCACAGTTCTGGCTTAAGGAAGAAATGAACCCTTATTTTTCTTTCATGATGAGGCATAGGATGCTGATGCACAACCTACTGAAGGGCAGCTGGTCAGGCCAGGTCAGAGAGCAGGCCAGGGAGACTGCCCTTCCACAGAGCGATGCAGCACAGAGCAACACTGGACTTTGAAAGTGGAAGAGAACTACTGAACTAGAAATCACTCAATAAAAAATTCAAACTCCCAAGTAATGACTATCGAACGCAAGAAACACATAAGAAACCAGAGAAATGAGAAAGAATTGTGAAATTGTAGACATGAAACAGTTTCTCTTTAGCAAGGCTTCTTAAATATTTTCTGCCCTGGAGCTCTGCATCTTTATTATATATGATTTATTTATTTGTTTACACCTTCAGCAGGACAGTCCAGGGCAAAACTTCTGAAGTAGAAATCATCACTTCCACTGCCCTCCCCTAGGTGGACACAGCTTAAGCCTCCTCAGTGATCTCACACTGACCACTAAATGGTCAAGTCATGCCTGGGGATATGCCAAAGGTGTGTCAGGTGTCTCATGCCCTGAACCGGCCCTGCCTCCTGACCCCTTCCAAGCATGTTGGCCCCATTCCTTTTGAACCTTGCTCGAATTGGTTAGAACTCTCCCTATTGCTACTAACAGAAAAATACATGAGCTAGCTAACCCAAAAGGGGAATTTATCATAAGGATGCAGGGGCCTTTCATGCACTTCAAGGGCTGGAAAGCTGCTAGGCTTCAAAGACTGGAATTGCAGATTGTCAGGCTCTCTCTCTCAGGTTCCTTTGCTGCTTCTCATGAGACTTTGGCTTTATTTTTTTCTCTGTCTCCATGAAATATCTTCCTCTATGGGATCCATGTGGCAAACAAACAAACAAATACACAAAAAGGCAAAACAAATGTAAAACAAAAGGAAATAAACGTGACTCACAGTGAAGTGTGCATTCCATATTTAGCACAGAAGGCTAAGATTCACTTATTTCAAAATTCAGCCTCCTGAGAAAAGACTGTGCTTTGGCCAAGCTTTAATCATAATGGCTGCCCCTGCCCCAGCTAATGTAAGTGCAGCTGCCACCTCTGTGACCATGAGAAAGAGGAGAAACAAATCCTATAAAATGGTAACAAAAAGCCAATAGGTGTTCACCTTTGTCTACGAAGCCACTGTGCTGTTCTCACCCCAGGCATAGACTCTACGAGCTCACGATTGCTTTATTCCTGTTAACAAAACGTTTCTCAGAAGGAACATTGGAGAATTATCCTAAATTGAGACTTATAGCTGGTGGAAGAGGAAAATAAAGTTCCTCAAATCCTGCAAGTAGCTAGAATGTTCATCTGTTGACCCAATGATTTAGGTTGTTCTAATGTGATAAAATTGATTTAAATAATAAGCATCTGGAAACTCACCATTGTTCTCTCTTTGGACAAATCTGATGTTAGTATCCCAGGTTACAACTCCACAAGTTTTGTTTTTTTCATGAATTCTGTTGCTTGCTTTAGTAAATATTTTATTTATACTTTTAAAAGTACACATTTTCATTTTATAAGGCTTAATAATTTTATACACACACAAGTGTATGTGTGTGTGTATGTATATTTGTGGGTGTTGAAAACAGGTTTGTTGTTCAAATCTCTATATTTACTATCTTTTGTGCACGAAATTTTCAGTTTTTGACACTATAATTGTGGATTCGTCAATTGCTTTGTCAAATTCTGCTGGATTCTTTCTTCATATCTTTATCTCTCCCATCCCTCCCTCTTCTTCTCCCTCTCCCTCTCTCTCGCTCTCCCCTTTTTCTCTCAGCTCTCTTCATCTGTTAGGCTATTTATTAGATCAGAGTTTGTGATTATTATACCTGCCCTGTAAATATTTCCTTTTATTCATATGTGGTATGTCTTTTTATCTCTATTGATGCTTTTTGCTCAAATTCTAAATTGACGAACTAATACTGCTACATTTAATGGTAGCTGTCATTGTTGTTACTAGTATTTACTGGGTAAATTTTTTAAACTATTTTTAATATTTTTATATAATTTTATTTTATATATATTATAAATAGTAAGAATGGAATAATGAATAATACTTTATTCACTTTTATAATCTCTGACTTTAAATATGAGATATCTACTTATATTTATTGTCATTGTGGATATGTTTTCACTTATTTCAAGTAGTTTATTTAATATTATTTTTTTCCCCATCCTTTTACAGACCATAATTAATTAACTGTAGCAGGTTATTATATAAGTTTAATTTTGCATGCATTTTCTTTTTTCTTATAGTTCTCTTTTATGTGTCTACTTCTCTTCTTAATAAGTTAATCTTTTATTAACTCCCCCCAACACCCAGGGAAGTGTCTGTAGGGGTGACTACCTTAATTACTTTCTGAAAGTGACCTTATTTTACCTTCATTCCAATGATAGTTTAGCTGGGTAAAAATGTCTAGGTTACTTAGCAGTATAAAGATATTACTGTTTTCTTCTAGCATCCATTGTTACATGTGAAACAAATCTGACTTTAGCCTGATTAATATCTCTTTGGAAATAATCTTCCCTTTCCTTCTTATAGCTTTGTGTTTTTTTTGTTGTGTTGTTTTGTTTTTATACTGAAGGTCATTATGGTATATTTAGATGTGGCATCCACCTAATTTTTGAGGAACATTTCAATTTAAGAACCTATTCATTTGGAAAATTAACAGATACTGTTTCTCTGCCATTGCCTCCATTCTCTTCATTGGCAACTCACTTTTGCCTTTGAGAAAACTCTCAAACTGTTAATTGTGTCTCTTAACTGCTTTTTAGTACCATTTTAATGATCATATCTTTTCATGCTGTGTTCTGCACATGCTGCAAGATAGCAGTTTCACAGTGCTATATTTTAATATATTTATTTTTTAATTAGCTCAGTTAAACTCGACATCCATTTTTAGTTCTCTTTTTATTCAGTGACTATATTTATCACTTTTTAAATTTTTAATGCATATTTTAGTCAGTTTTTCTTGTTTTATTTCTGTTTTTGTTTTATAATATTACTATCTTTTAAAATAAATCAAATTTTTATTTATCACATAGAAACATATTTTGTATAATCTCTGTCAGACCTTTTCTTGAAATTCATTTCATTTGGAATTAATGGTAAGATAAAGGTCATAATTAGAGATATTTATTCATTGAAAGTTAAGAGAATACATAGTTTACTGCTACTCTTCAATGATAAGAGAACTGAAACTCAGGATTATCTTATCACTTTTCTCAGTTAAACTAATACTCTGGGTCAGAGCCATAAGTGAAGCAAATTTCTCTTCCATGGCCCCTATTCTACTGTGCCTCAAAATACTATTTTTTCATTTAATCATTTCTTTTTCATACATGCATGTATGCTTTCATTCATTGTTAGGATTTTCCTTTTGTAAGTATGCTAACTAATTGAATTAAATGTAGAATAAATTTTCCACACAGGATCATATTTTATAACTTGAATTAAATCTAGATTATGTCTTATTACTTTAAAATAAATATCTTGTTAAAATTTAGCAAAAACAATTTAATTATGTTTTAATTAATTTATTCAATTGTTTTAATAAAGATATTTAATAATGAAGGAAAGAAAATGGCAAGATCGGATTTTCAAGCTATTATCTAGTCAAACTTAAATTTGTTATTTAAACACCAAGATTTTAAAATGTTTATGTATTAAATATGCTCAGTGCCTTCTCTAGCAGAAAGGATGTGGATTTTACATTTGATTTCTAAGCAAATTAATGATGTAGTTGGGAAACATAGCAGGATATAGTGGGCTATAAAGAAACCAATTTAAGTAATTTGTGCAAATACTTAAAAGTTTTATGGATTAAATTTCCTATGACAAAGCAAGTTTCTAACAGAGCACAACTCCAGTCATCCTGATATACAGATAGGCAATTAAAAAATTCAGATTAAGAAATTAAGGCTCATGAGTCTAAATTAGTTGATTTTTTAATTTACTTTTTGTCTTTGAAAACAGTTTCCTTCAATTATACATGCCAGCACTTATAAAGCTATCTTCCTCTCTCCCTGTTATCACTGGAAATTTTTGCACATCTAAAATGACCCATATTCTTTTCTTTTAAGGAAACATAGTATACTAGAGTGGTTGAGAACAAAAGTATTTCAGTCAAGCAGACCTAGGTTTCAATCTTAACCCTGCATTAGTTATGCAATGGCATGTAAGTTATACTGTTCCTTTAAGCCTCAGTTTACATATCTATGAGATTGGGATAAGAATATATACTCCATAGTGTTTTTATGAAGAGAAAATGAGATGATATGTCATATTTACTACTATTAAACATTACCTAGCTGTTTCTAGATGTATTTCCACTTTTATACACACACACACGTGTGCACACACACACACAACCACCTTGTTTTAACCTGTATTTCTTAAATATGTACACTCTTACTGTGATTATTCAAAATATTTTATCTTACTGACCCCTTTAAATCCTCTCTAAAGAACTGTGCAACATTTTAGCCTGGCTAAACATCTTGACTTTTCAGTCAGACACATAAGTGTAAGATAGGGCAGGATGAGCAACTTACTTAACTCTCTAAGCCTCAATTTTCTTCTTCTTAACAATGAAAAAGATAATAGAACTATCTAAGTTGCTGAGTGGATTAATTAATATAAAGGTTTAGCCCAGTATGTGGAACATATCAAGTAGTCAGTTAACATAACCTTATATAATAATAAATATTATTAAAAATATATTTAGGAAATGTATGTAGAAAGATTCACTTGAGAAAAAATATGTGCTTTGCTTGGTGTTAGAGTTAATACATTGGCAAATGTCTTTAACACCGTGACATTCAACTGTGAAAACCAATTATTACACAATTAGAAACCTCCTCAATTAGGAAAAGATTAGGTCATGTTTTTAAAACACCCACTAATATTTTCTGCCAGTTCCATCTGTGGCACGAATTAAAGAGACCCCAGTTAACAGTTGTTTAAGTCATTTTTCTAATACTGGCATCCATCTCCTTGGAGACATCCATGAGACTTGTGTTAACATCTTTCAAGTTGCATCTGGATAGGACCAATATGTGATCAGCCCATTGCTACATTTCATTGACA
Organism: Eidolon dupreanum; assembly: GCA_028627145.1. Classification (NCBI taxonomy): domain Eukaryota; kingdom Metazoa; phylum Chordata; class Mammalia; order Chiroptera; family Pteropodidae; genus Eidolon; species Eidolon dupreanum. The sequence goes on from CM053502.1 coordinate 147,034,099, forward strand.
GACAATATAGCATATGCTTTTCATTCTATTTTAAATTTTGTTTGTAATAAATAACTGCTCATTTATTATATGACCTTTTTTTTTTTTTTAAATGCTATAACCGTAAGATCTGAGCATGTTGATTATCTAGAATGGAGACCACTGTATATTTAGTAATTTATCTTCTGAGTATCAGAAATTTATTTAAAAATTAAATTTAAATATAAGTAAAAGGAAGTATAAATAACAAGAAAAACAAATAACTGTGATGTAAATTTAAAGTATAAGGCAAATGGGATGCTTTAAAAAATATTACCTGTCTTTAAGGAGCAGCCTTATTTTTATAATTTAAATGTATAGCATGCTACAGCTATACTATTCATTTTGGGTTAAATAAAACAAATTTAAAACTCAAAATACTCTAGAATCTTTCGTTATCTCTTAGGTTCAAAGAAAAGAAGGTATGATGGTATGAGTGGGAAAAATAAAAATACTTAACATCGGTACACCATTTTTTCATTTTTGTATAACTTATTTCCTATCTCTGAAAGTTTGGTATATTTAGCATCATTTAAATGAAGAAACAGAAACTCAGGTCTCCTGGCCAACTGGTAAAAGGTAGAGCAGAAACACAAATTTGAGTCTTCTGATTCCAAGTCCTATTTGAAGATCTTCACAACTGATTAACAAAATAATTAAACACAAGATACAGACTATGAGTTTAGATTAGATAAAGGTGCTTCTGTCTTAAAATCCTTAGTGCAATAACAACATTGCTTGTGTAACATGCTAAAGGCAAAAGAAGAGATCGAATTAACCTAGAAAGGGTCTTTACAGACCCAAGATCAAATATAGTAGCTCCTCAGCTTCAGCTTTTATTATTATAGGTTCATGGTCTTTAATATAAGGTATTAGTTAACTAAAATTCTTATCTCAAGTAATCAACAAAGAAAAACAGGCCATAAAAACATATTTATAATATTCAAATTTTTAAAAAATAATGAAATGAGTAATAAAAAAAGAAAAATATGTGTTCACCAAATAGTTTGATGAATAGATAGTCTGAATTTCTAAATATGATAATACCAGATAGATTGGTCCCCTTTTAGAACTTCACAGCATTTGATAAACATTAAATTAGCTTTGCTCAGCATGGCTGGTTGGTGAATATTAAGTAATAATAAAAATAATCAAAACACCACTGTGAAGTCAAAGAAACATTTCTTTTTACTAGATATTGTCCCCCATGTTTACAGCTTTAATAGAATTTAAGTGTTATATACTATGCATACCAACTGTTCCAAATATTAAGAAATGTGGTTGATGTTTTGTCATCTTAATCACAATTTGTATTCCATTTACCTTGGGAAACTACATGCTGTTATACAACTAATCCTTTCAATACCTACCCAAATAATTAATACCTTTACAAGCACATCATAAAATATAGATTAGAAAATAACTCATTATGCACTTAATTTTAATACTAATTGCCTACAGATTTAATGAGCTCTTTATTGTAATAAGAAAACTGATGTTTATTTTTATTAGATGTAACTTCAAAACAAAATATACTTTACCAATTTATGACCCAATTTGACTTTTAATAAAAATTCTTACAGGGAAAGTCTTGTCATTGTCACCAAAACACAAAAGAGGCTGAATTCTGAAATGATATGACTATATACAGAATTTAAAAAAGTAGTACAAAACCTCTAGTCCACATTAATTGGATAGAGGATGAGATTATGAGAGTTGAGAGGAAGCAGTGAAGGGGATTTTAGCACAGAGCTACAGGTAGGAGAAAAGTCCCACTCCTCTGAGGGAAGGGGCGTGACACTCCTAAAGACAAGAAAAGTCTTCAGCTAGCCCATGAGCTATGAGCTGTGAGCTCTGCAATTAGTGAGCATGTTGGACTATTAGTATCTGACCCCTGCTTAGAAATCCATAAGGTAAAGACAAGCCTGGTGAGTGCTGAGCAAAGTGTGAGAAGAGTGGCTATTACATGAGATCAGTCTGTTCCCAGCGTTTGTTGAGGTAAAAGGACATGCTTGTTTTCCAGGGAGAAGATGCAGGTCACCCCTAAGAAGGATAGCCAACAGATTAGATTGTCAGAGGCCTTCTAGAGGTTAACAGTTCCGGGTAGGGAAGGAATTACAAGTAGCCCATCAGAATCCTGGGATGGATAGAGTGCATTTGCACTGGTCAAGTAAACTATATTGTGAGAAACTCACCTTGAATTGGGGGCCTTGCAAAAACCTCAGAGACTTAGTCAGCTCCAAATAGCTATCAGGCAGGGAGGGCAAGAAACCAGCCAGAGATAACTACAGTCAAGAAGAAGGCTTTTCAGCTTCCCTGCTTCTTATCTTCCCACCCATCACCTCCCAACTAGATATCCAACCTCAGAGGGGTCAAAAATCTGCAAGATAGAGGATAAAGAGCTGTGAAATACAGAATGACCAGTCCCAACTCCTCCAACTTGCCAACTCAGGTGTTCTCTCTTTTAGCAGTCACAGCTGAGGAAAGTGTAAGCAACAGTACTTTTGGATAAATATGAAGCTTTCAAAAATTATATGGAACTGGGCCTTCATGTTTTTCTACTTAGAGTTAGCTTTTTAGTAACTAACAGAGCAGAAATGTCACAGAACAACCTGTGTTATATAAATTTAAAATGACAGTAGGAGGGGAAAAGAACTAGATGGTATCTGATTAAATTCAATGAGTCCTGCCTTTTCAACATACCAATCACAATGGTTATATTTAAATTAAAAATAGGTTACTGATAACTTCAAAAGTCCCTGAAACTCAAGATCTCTAGCTTTTAAATCAAAGAATCAAGGACTGTGAAGTGATAGAACTAACATGTTTCAGTGTTTAAATCTTAGTGCTCTCCAGAAGTTCTTTTGTGTAGTTTTAGATGAAGCTGAAAAGAATTTGATCACAAAATGTTGCATGGATAGACATCTTTAAATTTGTAATTGATAAATCAAGCAAAGCATGGAAGAATCAGTAATTCTCCTTCCATAAGCAGTGACTTAAAACTCTTCTCTAGAAAAAGGTAAGGCCTTCTCTCTTCATTTAAAAGGGAGAGGGAAAGTATTCAAATTTTGCATCAACTGAAACATCTCCAGAGGTTTAGGACTGAATTCTGTTTAACAAGGCACATCTTGTATATGCAGAATTGAACCAAAGCCTGCCCTGAACATAGCTTAACTTTGAGTCCCTTGCTCTTTAAATGGAAGCTGGTAGGAAGCTCTTTGACTCAAAAATAATCTCAAACACTTAGGAAGGAGAGCTAGCTTCCTTTCATGAAAAACAATGAAAAATAATTTAAGAATGCCAGTCTCTTCTCCCTGCTAAAACTATAACTCCTTCCAATCAAGTCAAGCAATAAATTAAATCCATGCGAAGGATAAAATCATTGGTGGGGTAGCATCAAATGCATATCAGTAACACAGCTAGTTTATATTAGCTAAATCTTATGATGAGATTCTTTAGATGACTGAGACCATTTATAGCATAAATTATTCTCTTTTCTAAGTGTTTATTATTTGACAAACATAATTTTAAATCAACTTATTTCACTTATTTTCTTCATTTTCAAGTTTAAAATAAATAATCTGGAAAGAGTATATCTCTAGGATGTATATACGTATGTATATATATGTGTAGATATATGCACACGCACACATACACACATACATGTATAAAATAGCTGATTCCTTACCTCTGTGTACACGCATCAAATGCTAACTACTTTACTTGATGACACTGATACAGTTGTTTATGTGTAATGTACTAAACGATGGTAATATAATTGGTAAAATTGGCTTTCACTTACCCGCAAAACAACTACAAAATGAAATGACACAAACATTAGTCTCAGGAATTCTGCCATGAAATTTGATTATTTGATTCTGTGTTAGTGACAGATACTATATACTCTAATGACACATTAGAAGTAAATAGCAGCATTCAACAACTGCTATCTCCTTTTCAACTCTTTTTAATGTTCTCTTGAACAAGCTCTCCTAGAAAAAAATAACGGTAAAGAAAAACACCAACTTCTTGCTTTCTGATTTTTTTTAAATCACCATTTCTGGAATTGTATGTACAGATGAAAGAGTAGAATAAGTACAGAATATTACATGGATCAAGGTGCAAGTGATATTGTTAGACTCATACACATCAAATTTCTGATTTATTGAGACAAGAATATAGAACTTAATAGAAGTAAGGTTAATAGGTAGAGCAGGAGCAGAGAAGCATATTAGCATAGCTTTTATTTCTTTAGTTTGTTCCCTTAGTGCCCAATATCATTGCTTAGTTCCCAAACATGGCAAGCAGTTACTAGTGATATTATTTATACAGGTATTGTCCATCTAGAGTTAAGAAAACTACTGAGAACTTGTTGAATAACTGCTTTTTCTGTATCACCAGCAAAGCAATATCCTCAAAGTCAATACCCAGTGTTACTGAACAAGAATCTCAACTTATTTAGGAGATATGTGTATATTTATCTTATCTCACCTAGTAAAATCTGAGTTTGTCTTTATTTATTGAAACTTTTGAGAGATTACAAAGGTGCCAAAGAAGTAGATTAAATATGATTCCAACCTGTTTTAGTTCAGGCTGCTATAACATATATATAATAGACTGTATGGCTTAACAAACATTTATATCTCACAGCTATGGAACTAAAAATGTTCAAAATCCAGGTGCTGATAGATCTGGTGTCTGGTAAGAACCTACTTTCTGATTTTCAAAGTCAGTCTTCTCCTGTGTCATTGGCAGAGAGCAGAGAAAGTGGAAGCAATCTCTTTGGTGTCTCTTCTTACAAAAGGCACTGATTTTTGAGGGCTCCACCCTCAAGACCTAATCACCTCCCTAAGGTCCCCACTTCCAAATACTATCACATTGGGGATTAGGCTTCACTATATGAAATTTGGAGGGACACATTCAATCCATAGTACACCTTTAAGACATTTGTAGCCTAATTGAATATAGGAGAATAGAAGACTATATTGAGAATTCAAGTAAGTCACAAATGAACAGGAGATATTTAAACTGGGATTTCAAGAAGAAGTAAAGCATTTGGTTGGCAAAGAAGAAATGGAGACAGGGAGGCAATAGTGAGTAGGAGAAGACCATTTCGGATGGAAAAGTGAGCAAAGAGAACGTAGATGACTCATTTCAGAAACATCTAAAGGCATCACAGTTCTGGTACGTGGAGCCCTGAGATTTCTAAATGTAAAATGCACAGCACCCTTTTCTTTGCTAATGGACAAGTCAGGTAACTCAGTACACAGAACATCTGAATATCAATGCATCTCTGGTAAGTCATAGAACTATTGTATATGAACATGTACAGGAAAAGTATTTTTTAATATATTTTAGAGAGAAACAAAATAAATGGTTATTTCAAATGTTATAAGAGAAAACTAAATGCTTAAATTAAGTTTGGACAGATATACCATAAACTGTTAAAACATGAGCAGTTTTTTTTTTCTTTGCTAAAATCTTAGATTTGTTAGTAGTTTAAGTAAAGTAGGAAGAGGGCATTCTATTGCTTTTTGATGGAACTATCTAATATACACAAACAATTGATTGAATGGTATGAAGTATTCAGGGTCTCTAAATTATGTTTTACCAAGACATTTTAGGTATGTAACAACATTTATAAGACTTGACTATTCAATTATAAATACATGCAGAAATTACCTTAACATTTAGAACATTAAAAAACAATTATTTTTACATTTGTTCAGCCAGTACCTTTAGAACAAACCAATTTGGAACAGCTGGAGACTACAACTGACATTTGCAATACGCAGAGGCAGTAGTTTAAAAAACTGTACTTAAAGAAACCCCAGTAATGTACTATTTTTTTTATCAACTGTCCTATTATATGTCTTTATCTCTTGAAAATATGTTCTGATATATTTTTTTAAATTTATTAGTTTAAGTACAATCAGGTTGTACAAGTAAGGTCTAATGCAGGTGGGGCATCTGTCTCTTTCTTTTCATTTACAGTACTACTAGTCACATTATTGCCTAACTAAAATATAATTGGTTAGCTAATTGCTTCCATTTCTTTCCCACTCCCCTTTCTTTACACACCCCAACACAAGCAAACTAATAACCATTCAGGTCAGTGAAAAATCATGAATTTTTTTTTATGATGTTACAAATCTCCTAATGTTTCTTGGATTCAACATTATTATTATATGAAATTTGCAGTGAAATCTCAAAAATGAACCCTCAAAGGCCATGGTGCTAACCATGTAATATTTGTTCTTTATATGGAAGCAGAAGATATTAGCATATTAACACATTTTTTAAGCAAAAAATGCCAAGGGATTGATTCAGTCCAGTCTGTATTATATCTGTAAATCTTCACTTGGGGAATAAAATATAAATAATCTAATCCCTGAAATAGAAATTCATTTGGATAACAATTCTACTAACCTGTGCTTTTAGAATGTGTGGCCTCCTAAATATATTAGGAAGGAAATTGTTTCTTTGAATTGCAAATGAAGCGGCAAGAAGCAATAATAGAATTAGATTGGGCAGTGACTGTAATTAGTTTTCTCAATGGCATATAATATTTACCCTTGAAAATACTGAAAGGATCAGCTCTCCCCTTCCCTTTCACTGTTGAATATTCCAGAGATAGAACCACAAAATTCAGTTGCCCCCTCTGTCCTTATCTAGGCCTCATTGCTAAAGAAAACAGATAAGATCCTTCAGGTAATCACCTTCAGATAGGAAGAAGAAAGGTCAGGGCTCAAGATATAGGCAGGTTTATAGCTTTTCAAGCCATGTGATGGAATAAATAATAAGGAGAGAGAGTGCAGAGAAGAAAGGAAAGCCAAGGACTAAATTTTGGAGACTCCTGCAGTTACAGAGGAGGAGAATGAATCAGAAAAAAATGGAGAAGGAATACATAGTAAATCACATAGAAAACCAGGAACGTGTGGTGACTTGAAAGCCAAGAGAGCATAATATTTCAATGAGGAGGATATTGCCAACTTTGTAAACTACTCCAGCTAGGAGATGGAGGCAGATTAGAGTAGAAAAGGCACCATCAGTTTGGCCAAGATGGAACTATAGGTGACAGTTTTAGTCAATCTGTCCATCTAAAGCCTGATTGAAGTGCTGTGGAAAATGAAAGGCAAAGAGATAGAATCAGGAGTCACAGACCACTCTCTCAGAAAGCTTTGCTATTTGGTAGCTGAGAGGAGATATTAATTAGGTCAAGGGTGTCTTTAAATTTGTGTGTGTGTGTGTGTGTGTGTGTGTGTGTGTGTGTGTGTGTGTGTGAGAGAGAGAGAGAGAGAGAGAGAGAATTTTAGACATATAGAAGAATTACAAAAATATTACAGTTTCTCTATATCATTCACCCATCTTCCTCTTATGTTAATATTGAATATGACCATAGAGCATTTATCAAAACTAAAAAATTACCTTTGGTACAATACTATTAACTAAAGTATAGTACTTATTTAATGTTTTCACTAATGTCTTTTTTTCTGTTTCAGGATCAAATTCAGGATCCCACATTACATTTACTTGTCATTTCTCCTTAGTCTTCAGTCGGTGACAGACACTTCCTCAGTCTTTCCTTGACTTTCGTGACCTTGACACTTTTGAATAGAACAAGCTGTTTATTTTGTAGAATGTTCTTCAGTTTTGTTTTGTTTTGTTTTGTTTTTTTGACTTTTTCTCATGATTAGATTGAGGGTATGTATTATTTAAAAGGGTACCATAGAGGTGATGTACCCTTCTCAGTGCTTCAAATCAGGGAATACATGATGTCTAACTGTATTCTTGGTTATATTGACCATGATTGTTTGGCTGAGTTAGTGTCTTCCATGATTTTCTTTGTAAAGTTACTATTTTTTCCTTTGTAATTACTAAATGTTTTGGGAGAGACACTTTGAGATAGTGCAAAGATCCTGTTTCTCCTTCAACTTTTGCTCATAAATTTTAGCTCCATCCATGAATCTTGCCTGTGGTAAATATTACTGAAGAAACATCACTTCTCTATTTATTTAGACAGCTCATTAGTTATTCAGTTATTTATATGTGTCAATACGAACTCTTGGGTGTTCAGTTTGAGTTTTTAAATATTTAACCATTGGAAGCTCTTTTGGGTTGCCTCTTATGACCTATTTATATGCCCAATTCTTTCATTTTTATTTTTTAATTTCTTTTATTTTCTGTGTGTTTTTGTGTACTTGTATGTATATGTATATGTACATTTCCTTGCTTTCTGACACCACTAGATGCTCATCACATATTTTCCCTACCTCAGCCCTGGAATCAACCAGTTCTCCATAGAGGAGTTTCTTTTATTGGGGAATGATATTTAGAAACTGCTGTCTGGCCCTAGGTGTGGTCAGTGTTACTTACCATAGTATCATTGCTTCTAGACTCAAAGGCGACTTTTAAGATGAAAGATAAAAGAGTTTTTGTATATATCTTTTTGATCCAAAAGAAAGTGAGAAATTATGCAGATGTAGTATTACTTTTAGGAACAAAGTTCTTGAGAAGGAAATGATAATAGCTACAGAGCACAAATAGAGGAGCTGGTCTTTCTTAGAAACTGGGATATGTTCACTGTGAAAGAATAACGAGAAAATATGGGTTCAGATTCAAGTAGATTTAGATTCTGGAAGAAAATGAGAAAGTTTCTATTTGTTTCCTTGGTGTTAATAATGGATTAGGCAAGTTCAGTAGCTAAGAGTGGAAGAAAGTGATAGAATTTTGAGGAGATGGAAGATGTCAGAGTGCATGAAACTTAATATACTAAGGAATTAAAGTAGAATTGTGGAACATCATGGATTGCCATTTGGGGGTTTGTGGTCACAAATATAAAATGTCACACAGCATTATTATCTGATGCAGGCGTGGAGTTGGTAGATTTGATTAACCTAAAATTAGGGTTTTTTTTCCTGATGACTATAATTGAGAAGTGGGCAAGCAAGGTAAAGGTATTAAGTTAGCTCTTCAGTGTTGAAATGGTGAGCCACAGAATTAAATTGGATAAAGGAATTAAATGAATAAAATGGTCCTTTGTCATAGGAAATATATTTGGTTCGTTTATAGCTATAAATTAGTTTTCATAATCTAATTGAGGACTATATATCTAAAATTGAGAAATGTAGAGAATTTGTACCAGGTTCTTTCATTTCCCTTTAAATAGAGTCTATGCCAGCAGCATTACCATCTTCTCTAAGTGTTCATCCCTTGACCTTGTTAGTTGACCTCCTATCTCTTATATGCCTTAGTCTCTGATACTCCTTTCTCTCATCACCAGTTTCTACCAAATCTCAATATTGCAGGATCATTTCTCAGGTAAAAACATTATTATTTCCTAAACAGTTGAAGCAAGCAAAAAAAATAATAAATAAATGACATTACTGCTTTCAAAGTCACAGACATCTCACCCAAGCTCTTGTCAGGTAAAGGTGATATTTAGCTTGGGGGATTATGGTGAGCTTCTACAAGGTCACTGGAATAACAAGTTTGAGAATCACTGACAGTATCATTGCCAACATTCTGTCTGAAAACATTTCCTCTATCCCAATCAAGGTCATAAAAATGAAGCCAAAAATAGTAAAAATAAAACCTATTCTGTAGGAGACTCCATTAACTGATCTGAAAACAAATTGATGAGAGGATGTGGTTTAATTTTTCACTGGTCAGAGTCATTACTTTGTGAGACATGTTTGGTCACCTTTGATGTGTCAGCTAAATGGCTGTTTCTAAAATTACCTTGACCATTATTCATGAGAGTGTTAGTAATTACTCAGTGGTTAATGAAGTTGGTTTCCAGTTGATGATCGTTAGAAATTGAGCGTGACCCATTCTACAACAGTATACTGAGCAGAAGTCTCACATTTTCCCACCCTGTGCTCACTGGACTTGGTTCTGACCTGAAAACACTATTAATAGCCCTGAAAAGAGAACATTTTCTAAAAGAAACATTTCTTGACATCCAGAAACCCCAATTTCAATTATCTACTAGTGATATTAGTATTATTCTCATACTCTGTCTGTGCTTAACTAAATTATATATGTACTTTAGGGTCTGCATTAGTTTTATATCTGCCTCTCTCAACTAACCTTCAAAATCCATGAGGGTGAAGACTGCCTTGAATTCTCAGAGCCCGGCAAATGCTGGGTGCACAACAGGCCCTCAAATCAGAATGCAGGCAAGCACTTTTCTGATATCCACATTTAGAGAAATTGGAGCATTCTTTTAGTTTGTGTCCTTTTTAATCTAAGTTGCCAACACAGACCACTTCTTTCTACACACCATTCAGTCTACAAAGATTCATAGTATTTTAGATGTGGAAAAAACATTTAAAACCATATAAATCTGGCATATTCTTTTATATAAATTTTAAAAAATGATCTAAAAGGGTTAAATGAATTCCCTCATATTACATAGCTGGTGTAGCCAAGTCAGTGAAGCCACTGAGTTGAGTATTTAGGGGGAAAAAAATCTTGATGCTCACTTGGCCAACAGAAGGAAAGAGTATCTCCAAATAAGGATCTAAGGGTTTAGGTATTTGCTTGATGAAAAAAAAAAAAAATCACTTATTTCCCTGTCACTTCCTACTCATTTCTCAGGTCAGAGCCTGAGCATCTCAATGATTTTCATTTAGGTATAATACTTGGTGCCCAAATACATTTATGCAGCTGAGAATTTATAAAAATTTGAAAGAAATACTACTCTGGTGCCATTATTTGAATAATTTTATATTTCACTGTCATTTACTTCAAATTGATCAATTATAGACTACATTAGAAGGCAAACAGAAAGATTTTTAAAAAATCCAATTCTTTTCCTCTCCTTGATTGAAAGACAAAAGCAAATACTTTGTTCTGGAATTTTTTAACTAAATGGAACTACCTATATAGTTCCTAGTTCTTTCTTTATGCTCAGAAATGTTTAATAACAGGTGGAGGTGAAATTTTACAGTCAGAGTTCCTTTGGCAAAATGTTTTGGAATTCAGCAATGAGTCCTTATTGGGCAGAATGTCAGTTTCAGATTTGTTGTCAGAATTTTGGCCAAGATTATGTCATGATCCCCAGGTTATACAGGGGACAAAACTAACATTTATTGACTATCAACTATGTGCCAAACACTTAGGAGTTTTACATATTTACCTCATTTGATCTTCACAGAAACCCTAGGAGGTATATATTTTTGAAACATTAGTCCCATTTTTAAGCTGTATTTCTATCAGAGAAGTAACTTGCCCAATGTCATACAGCAAGGTTTAATTTAATCCCTATTTTGTCCAACTCTAAAGGTTTACCTGTATCTGGTAGAAGGTAATAGATATAGCAAACATTGTTTTCCCCGGGGTTGAGCGGGGGCATACAATGAAAGGTACTTCCTAACACATTATTCCGTTAAATCACCAGAAGCTCATCTTCTCTTTATCACATACTTAATAAATACTCTTTTTTTTAAAAATGAGACTGAGGTATACCCTCTTACAAAAGGAAAATGCAGAGATAAGTGTTCTCCTTATACGAATGACAGAGTTTCATTATCATAAACCAGGAGCATACCCCAGAGGCAGTTGATCTTCGAATATAGCTACAGACGAAAAGACTAGCTCAACTTTAATTATGTCAAAACTAAAATTATTGTCTTTGCTAAACTTTCTTCAAAATTCAATTGGTCAGTTCCAAATAACTCTCTCAAGCAAGTAGACTCTTTCCCTTTCCTGGGGGTGCATGTCACAGCTAACTACTCCTGGCAGACTCAGTAAGAATCAATGCTGCCCTAACTAAGGCATTATGTAGAAGCCCCGCTGTAGCTTTTCCACTGCCAGTGTGGGGGACTGTTCTCCCAGTGTGAAGTGGTTTTAAGCCAAAACTGTTTCTGCTGTGTTTTCTAGTTGAGTGTAGAGTTTCAGTCAAATGTTTGTCTAAGAGCCCAAACCAATCTAAACTCCCTCTGGAGAAGAACCTTAGGCTGCCTCCAGGTAGCCCGGTTATGTGCTCACCCACAGATGAGCACCAGGATCGAGAAGCCACTGTTTCATCTCCTTGAGTTCTCTGACTTGATATTTTATCCACACAACCCACATGTTGTAAGACAATGTAAATTTATTATTTTCCATAACCAAGGCTAGTTTTTTTTTTCCTCATAAGTCCCACCACAATGAAAAGGAAAGTCACTTAATTTTAAATCACCAGTTAAGGATGTCTGGTTTTTGGTTGAAAATAGTTTAGATTTGGTACAATTTGTATCAATCCAAAATTCAACTCAGGATGAGCACTGTTTCCCCTTTCTTCTTTCTTCTTCCCAAGATAGCTCCTGAGCTTTAGAGAGGGTCAGTGCAGGCTTCTTAGGCAATCAGGCAGCAAGTGGAGCAACTGGTTTTGCCCTGGTCTATGTACTGGTCTCATCTGCAAGGTGAGGTATGGTCTTTCTGTGTATCCCGTTGGCGTGTGATGCTGAATAATTCTTGCTGGTATTACTCAGAGCCTAGTCTCTGCCTTAAGGGACATTCAGATGCCCTTGACTTCAGATGCTCCTGGGTCTGATTCTCATTAGGCCGCTCGGACAGATGCAATGAAACGTTCAGACCCAGTACTACCTCTTTTACGGGGCCCCTGGCACAGTTCCTACCTAGAATCCCAGCTTTTTTCTAGGCCCCTCTTAGACTACAGAGAAACTTCTAGATAACTTCCATGCTGTGCACATGCTGTTGGTGCAAGGATACCCTAGATGGTGTGTCATTTGTCCCTGGATGCCAAACAGAGAACATGACAAAAGTTCTCTGCTTTTAGCTTTCTATTAAGCCTATCAAATACCGTTGCCTCTGAGACTCTGAATATGATGATAGCCTGTCTCTCCTACCTATGTTTCACAATCTCCAGAGCTGAAGAAATGGACTTTATCCCCTATACTATGTGACAAGGACTTACCAAAATTCTCTTTACCTCTGACAGGCAGTAAAATTCTATGATGTACTCTCTACCTCTGCCATATAAAATGCTTTGATATACTTGGCAAGGCTTGGCTCTTAATATAGAAACAGATGATTTTTTAAAAATAGAATATCATATTCTCTTTCCTTAAATCAAGATTTCAAAACTATGTTTCCTGTGACTCAAGAATTCTCTTTTGTGTATCAGACTCTTATGACTCTTTGTTCTTCATTGCATTTCTGCTTCAAATATCCTAATTTTCCCAAAGGCAAATGAGTAATCCTGTTTGAATATAAGGAAGTAAGTCAAAAGATGAAAAAATATTAAGATATTAAAAAAAATATTATACTTGATAATCCAGACAACCCTATCTAACCTGGTATCTAAATTATACTAATTATATGGACCAATCTGCTCTCATTAAAATACAAAAGTAACTAAAGGGACAAAAATTATCTTTTATTTAGCTCTTGTCAAAACCAGACTGAGAAAGGAACTCTATCAAAGTGAAAGTTTGTGTCACCATGCCTCTAGTCTTTTATCTATGTGTAAAGTCACCAGCAAATTGAAACACATACAGTTTGACCTTTATTAGTTTAAATGGTACCCTGGGCTTTTATCAATAGGAAAGTAATATAAAAATCTTTTCCAATTTTGCATCACTTATTTGTCCATTATATTATTGAGTTTTCTATGTGAAAATGTAGAACCTAATAATGAGAAAATATCTGTATCTTTTGAGAAATTACCCTACTTTCTCCTCATTCTGTTAATCTGTATATTTCTTCCTATTTCTACTTTTACATTGATTTGAAGGAAGCTCAAAGACCAATGTAATACTTAATCATTTCCATTTTCTTTCTTAGGAAGACCTATTAATATCATTCTATCTATGTTCTTAACCACTGCAAACTCTTGAGGTATAGATCAAATACAATTAACATAAAATTAACCTCTTCAAAATTCCATGAGTTAGGTATTTTTCTCATCTGTTTTACAGATGAGAAAACTAAAATTCACAAATCTTCATGATTTGTTAATGTCTTGTAGCTGATAATTTGTAAAGATGGTGTTAAGAATCCAGATTTCAGACTCTATATCAAGTACTCCTTCATCTCCAACAAGAATATTTTCATTTTAAAAGAAACAAAAATTCCTATTTAATCACTCAAACCTTAGTTCAATTTATAATTAAAAAAATGTATGATTGAGAAATAATTTGTATATATGCTTACACATGATTGAAAAATAGTATTCATTTTTATTTATTTTTATTTCAAAGCATTTTACATGATGTAACATTGTATAAACCAATGCAGTTAATAATCAGGTTTGATAAAAACCAGAACAAAGATCTGGCCACTATTGCTTCAGACGCTGATACCACGTGCTTATTATTACAATAAGAAGCAGAAGATTCACCCATAATATAAATTTAGGCAAATATTGATGATTTTTCTTGTGCTCTTATAGATTAGCTTCAATAAATTATGGTGAAAACAGTCCCATGATGGAGAAATGCCTCTACTCCTTGATTCATCAAACAGTACATAATGGAAATGGATTTTAACATTTGAGAATTTAATATTCAGGATACAAAAAAATCGAAAGTTTTCTAAAGATGACTTGAATTTCAGTAAAACAAAAACACCTCTTTGAGTTATATTTTGTTTTATAACTCCATACTAAAAAGGCACAATTTTCCTTTAGCAAGATAATCCTATTTTTCCAATTGTCTTTGTGGACAAAGGCTTGCTTTTGATTCAAGTAATTATGCTGATTAAGGAAACAAAACAACAAAACAAAAGCCCCAAACTACTATAACTGAGTTTTTAAAGAATTAGTACTGTCCCTGTAAACAGCAGGAACCCTGATAGGAAAACAAAGAGGCATTAAGTAGCACTATCAGTGACTTTTTTCCACCTTGAGACTTTCTGCAGGATTCTGTGTAATCTGAGCTTTTCAATGTTTATTTTGCTTCTCCTCTGGGATAATCCTGCTCCTTTTGAGGTCAGACAGGAAGCATAATTTATGATGCCTGGCTGCTTTAAGAAAACTCAAGCTTCCTACATCGTTCTTTTATGTACAATTGGTACAATTCTTATTAGAAAAGCTTTTCTCCCTGTTATTAACCCTGTATCACTTTGACTTAATACTATTAGATTTCTAAAGTGACTCATTCTAATGAAAAATGAAGATGCTGCAATTTTAAATTATCATAGAAATGTGAGTTTAAATATTAGCAATTACCCCCAAATTTGCACATAGCGTGGTAACCCATGTATTACATAGCACAGAATGTGTTGCTCTTTAAATCAAACAAAAAAGACATCGTGTTACTCTTTATGTTTCAAAATCCATTAACTCTTCTCTCCCAAGAGAACATAATCTAAATCAGAACCTTTCTCTATTGAGTTTATGATGGTGATGGGAAGTGGATGGGAGAAAGGCAACAGATTGTGGTGCTATTTAAAGAAGGACAGACATAGTGCTTTTATTTCTTTGCACCAGGTTCAGTCTTGTTCCTGATTTGTGTGTAGTGCCCATAGTTCTCATGAAGGTATTCAGAACAGTGGTGGTATAAAATACACAATCAAGGCATAATGGAAGATCCTTGGCTAATAGGTGAATATAAGCTGAGGCTTATGACAACATTTATAAATTCCAAATTAGTCATTTCATCTCCAGACTCTTGTTGTTACTCAAATTTTTTTAACAGGCCTTCCTTCCCTTGCCTTTAAAGAGACAAACAAGCCTTCTGACTTTCTAAGTCCCAGTCTCTATCAAACCAGAACAAGAATCACTTTGAATGTAATTCATGTTGATAAGGTAATTCTCCTAAATATTTGCATTTGTATTCCTTTAAGCTCTATTTATGGAATAAAAAATCTAGTCTCCAGTTCAAGATGCCCTAATGAGTAATGGGTAGAAAGGAGAGAACCTTCTCTTTGCCTTAAAAAATTATGCTATGGTTTAGACTGGCTGACTGAGAGGGTAGAATGGATCTATTTAATCATGTAAGGTACTTAAATGAACCTGACTCAAAAAGTTAGTGTGTGTCCAGTACACATTCTTTTCCTTGCTTACCCTTCTGGCTTAATACATATTTATTGGCTTAATATTTGTTGGGATGATTTGAATCTTGAACTATTAGGGTAGAGTGGAGGATGGTTGAATACAGCAATGACCAATACAAATTCATTCTCTGCCTTCATGGAGCTTTATAAAACCTTGTAAGAAGAGAATAAATAATGACAAATATGATGTTCTATAGATGTTTACATATATCCTATTTTCTATCCTCTGTGCACATGAGAGAACTATACTTCCTCTTCAGAGTTAAGTAGGGATAATGTGATTCTCTTAGGCCAATAAAATGTGAGGGAAAATGACTTACATCACCTCCAAGGAGAAACTTTAATGGATGGCAAATGCTTTGTTGCATTCTTTCTTCTCCCAATGATGCTACCGTGGAATGGACATCAATCCTTGGGTCATCTTGAATTCTAGTGTGTGGACAGTGGCAATGTAAAGCACAGTACCTAGCTAGTCTATGGTAGACATGGAACATGAGTAAGAAATAAATCTTGCTTTAATCATTAAAATAATAGGGCTATTTGTTACCACAGCATCGCCTAACCCATTCAGACTGATACATATGCCCACACTTCAGTTTGTGCTCTCAAGTCCTCCAGAACAACATTAAGAACCATTTAAAGATATTTAGGTTAGAAAATGAGACTAGTGACTATGTATGGTACTACAAATGTAGCATTATGTTTTTGATTATTGTATTGTTTATTGGCAAGGCAGTATAACATCATAATTAAAAGTGTGTTCTCCTTGCTGGCCTGAGTTTGAATCCTGAATCCTGTACTTATTAGCTGTGTGATCTTGGTAAAGTCTTTTAATTTTTCTGTGTCTCAGTTTCCTCATGTTTAAAATGAATATAACAATGAGGCTACCCCATGTGTATTTATAAAGATTAAATGAGAACAGTGCCTGGTACATAGTATCACTATATAAGAATTAGCTATTGTTTTCATAACACTAAATTCTACATGGAAAAACTCTACCTTCAAACTAATAAATATAAAAGATAGTAGTGGGGTCAAATATATGCTGGCTGAAGGAAACTGGACTTTGGGTGATAAACACACAATAGAATATACAGATGTCAAATTATAATGTACACCTGAAAATTATATAATTGTGTTAAACAATGTTACCCCAATAAACTTAATTAAAAAAATGAAAAATAAAGAAAAATATGATGCATAATATCATATGGACAATTAACATGTGCTCGATAAACATTTATTAATATTGCTATGTATTTTTTAATTTGTAAAAGTGATCCCAATGAAATTTTACCAAGATCTACTTAAAATAACCTATGCTTAAAGAAATAACAATAAAAAGCAGCTTTCAAGGTTTAAAAAAATTTATATACATATATAGTAGTGATCTTCATTCCTTATCATATTATTTCAGAGGAAAAAAATGAAATATTTTCTGAATGTTATTTGTTTAAATCGAGAAATAAAAAATGAGAAAGAGTAAGCACACCATTTAATGACAAGATTTTTTGAATACTTCCACATTCTGAATGTGATGACTTCCTGGAAGATATTTCAGAAATAGATGATTAAGGTATCAGACATTCTAAACAAGCCTGGCAACCTCCTAGACCCAAAGGGGGTAGGAAAGCAAGACTTTCTTGGCAGGTCACCTAGAAGCAAAGTCTAAGTTGTCTGCAGTGCCTGCATCAGCTTTGATATGAGTCCCTGTCTTGCTTCAGGGCACATAGCAACATAGATGCAAAAAGAATGATTACTGAAGACAGGTCTGGAGCAAGAGAAACTATGCTACCCTAGAATGCCTTAAGATTTCAGATGCTGACAATACAAAAAGCCACTTGTGGTCCAAATTCATAACTGAAATAATTGGTTTTAACATATCCTTCAAGCAGTTTAGCCAATGTATCTATATAGTATATATAAATATCCCACAGCAATTCATCATCTCTTTCCTTCAACATTTGCTGTCTCATGTTATATAAAGCCAGCTATTATGTTAAATCTGGCCAATTTTGCATTTAGGTTTCATTGTAAAGTGCCATAGCATTTGATAGAATGGCAAGGTTATAAATTGCAATCTGGTATGTGGAAAAAAAATTATTTAAAAAACTAAATTCATTTTTATTGCTTAGCTGACTTTCTCCCTCTCTGTTTCTCTCAGTTTCTCTCTCTCTCTCTCTCTCTCTCTCTCTCTCTCTCTCTCTCTCTCTCTCTCCCCCCTCCCTCCCTCCCTCCCACTCCCCCACCCTTTCTTCTCCTCCCTCATTCCCTCCCTCTCTCTGAGTACCATTCTCTATATGACAAGATTTAATGATAAAACATCAAGGTGGATAAGATGTACTGTTTTGGGTTTTTCTTAATCTCTGATTGAAAAAAGATGAACAGATTTACCCTACAAACTGGCACAGGTGGGAGAGTTTTTGGCATAATTCCACTGCATTATTTTAGTGGTAAATATATCCTAAAAAGAGATAAGTCATACTGTTTTCTTCTGAAATAGCCTATGTTTTTAAAATA
Organism: Eidolon dupreanum; assembly: GCA_028627145.1. Classification (NCBI taxonomy): domain Eukaryota; kingdom Metazoa; phylum Chordata; class Mammalia; order Chiroptera; family Pteropodidae; genus Eidolon; species Eidolon dupreanum. The sequence goes on from CM053502.1 coordinate 147,052,639, forward strand.
CAGTGGGTACCTCCTTTGCATTTTGGACTGTAAACAACAAGAAGATCCATTCACAGCTGTCAGCTCTCTGGATAGCAGTCAACAAATGCATGGCCATGAGTTTTTCGCATAATAAGTCAAAGCATGCACACCATGCCTTACATTCAAGTGAACTGACTTCAATCTGGGCCGATCTCATATTTTATCTCTATGCTGTTTTAGTGTCTGTCATCATAGAGACATTTACCATTAAGATTTAAGTCTCTGGGATCTGGTGCCCTTGCTGAGTTTTCTGAAAGCTTAGTTCATAGTCATGTAAATGTATGGTGACTTTTCCAGTTACTTCTGAGAATCTAACAATCAACATAAATTCTTTCAAATTTCAGCACTTGGAAATTCACATAATACTGTAGAATGGATGCTGGATATACTGTCATCAAAAAGAGAAATTTACCATTGTAAAAAGAGTAAAAAAGGTTTTTTCCTCCATGCTAGTGCCATTGAGACACCATCTCATTCAAATAAAAAATATAATGCAAATTCACCAGTACCTTCAGACCCTCTTAGATTAACAGTCTCAGCTTACCATAGCTAAGGCACACACATAACACTTATTTTTTTTCTCCATGGTTTAATTTATTTCAGATAGAAGAAAATAAATGGATTGTGTTGTATATGGAAAGCTTTGTTTGACTGGGCTGGAGGTTCCCAAACTATTTTGGTCTCAAGACCTCTTTACTGTTAAAAATTATTGAGGACTGCAAAAGAGCTTTGGTTTATGTAGGTATTAATTAGCACATTAACAAAACTAAAAGTCTTTACAAATTTTTATCTATCAATTCATTTAAAAAGAACATAATAAACCCATTAGAGTGTACTAAAGCAACATTTTTATGAAAAATAATTATTTTATAAAACCAAAAAATTTATGAAAAAAGTGACATCATTTTACCTTTTGCAAAACTCTTTACTGTCTCATTTAACAGAAGATTGTTGTTTTTAATATCTGCTTCTGCATTTACTCTGTTGCAATATCATATATCAGGTAGTTTCATGAAGACTACTGTACTCTCAGGAGAGAACAAAAGAAAGCAAATGAAGTCTTAGTATTATTATGAAAATAGTTTTTCAGAAAAGGTCCTTGGATCATACTTTGAAACCTCTGCACTAGACTCTACAGAGATTTCCAAAAAGATCTGAACCCATGGATAATTTGTGAGCATTATTAGTCACACTAATCACATTCCTTGAAATATTTTATTCCAAGGTAATCTTTCTGTTTTTAGAATAAATTTGCAATTAGATTTCCACTGCTACTGTCATACTACTTCCCTTGTCTGAACCTCTTTTCGGATTGTATTCTCTCTGGTTCATATCTTCCTCTTACCCTTTTCAGGATGAAAGTGAGGTTGGTGTGTTTCTAATTACCAAATAGTTGCAAAACAGCAAGACAAGAGTCTTCTTAGAGACTGGCTCTCCACTTTAAATATATGTGAAGTAAATAGGACCCAAATATTTTCACTTCAGTTACTGCTTCCTCCCACCCTAATTTTCTCAGACTGACTTTCACTGCTTAGCAGATTATACAGACTTCTCACATTTCGCCAACCCTGACCTCACCATTCTCTATAAAACCTTCTACATTTCCCATTTTTCTAACTCTTGCCATTAGAGCAAGAGATTTGTCAGGGATTGGGGTGGGGGTTTGTCACTGAACTCAGGGAGAGTCTTACAGGGCAATGGAAGGACCGTAACCAAGGTTCTGACCTCTACCTCACATGTGCAGAAACCTAATTCTTTGAGTGTAGGTAGAATTGATCAGACTCAATGAATGTGTGATATTAACCTCCCCTAAGAGATTGAACGTAAATGAGAATGCCAATGCATTACATTCTGCTGAGTAATATGATTTCTAAAAAGACTTAACTAATTGTATTAACTGGTTAGTACATTTGTTCACCTTAATACAATCTATATGAGAAACCAACATATAATCAAAGCAAAGGAAATCAGTGGGATTATCTAAATGGGTGTTTTATTAGGCTACTGTAACCTGATGTGTCTATTGCCATTCAAAGAAGATATTTACCTCAGTATGTGATTAAGATCCAGTTTTTCCCGGATAATGCTAGAAACTTAATCTCTCTCTCTTTGAATTGATTTCCCCCTTCATTCTGTGTGAAACCACTTTTCATTTCTTGCATTTATAGTGCTGTTTTATGTCTCTGTATCTTTACAGAATTTGTTAGGCACTGACCCCACCCACATGATTTGGCCTTGCATAGGTTTCTTTTTGGTGGGTTTGAGTAGTGGATAAAGAAGCCTGAGGTGAGTGAGACAGGAAATATCTCTAGCAATGGCTAGATACAAGATTTCTATGGGAAGATGTTGCAAGCTTGATTCCAAAGGGTAAACACTTCAGATCTTACTCACAAAAGGATGGAGAATGTCTACAACATGTTTTAGCTAATCTTGAATGCAATTAATTTTACCAATGAGAGCCTTTTCTCACATTCCTCATGATAAATAAAAACCACTCAAATCTACAAGAAAAACATGCTCGCTATGCTAAGCAGTAGGCTCTGGGTATTCATCAAGATCTGGATAATAGAAGAATGGTAGTACCACCTCTGGAGTATAGCCTTTCCAATAAATATTAGCCACTGCTGGATTATGAGGATGCTCACCAATCCTGATTGCCCCCAGAATTAAAATTTAAATCAACTAGCAATTAGTATTACCCAGTCTGTGTTCAAGTATTTTAAAGTAAATTACAGATGTGGTAGTCCAGTTGAAGTTTTACCTCAATGAGGCATTTTCTTATCCTTCATTCAGCCATACCATGCCCAACCATGAAGTCCCGTAGAGATGCAAGTTTTCTTCCTAAAGAGAATTCAGCATAGGCCTTAATTAGTATTCACATTCCCTGTGGCAGTTCTTCATTTTATTAGTTTGTGTCTCTGTCTCTCTACTTGGGTTGTGGGTGGAAGCAATGTTGTATTCCTTTTCTCCTCCAGTGACTATTATGTAGCACGGGCTCCAAAAATGTCCCATGCATGATTCAGCGAGTGAACTGCTTGCTCTAAGGCTCCTCTTTTTAACTTTCTGAATCCTCTGTCCCTCCTGTTAACATACTATTTCCTCAGATACATTAATTCAATTGATTAGCTGACACCATTGTTTACTAAAATGTTTTCCTCGGCAGGATATTTAATAGGCATTAAGTAATAAATGATTTGGTAGGCAAAAAAGTCTGTGAAATGCTGAGTTAAACAAAGTTTTACAAGACTTTACTGTGTGACTTCCTAACATTAATATACTAATATCTATTTTAA